>JAUMHA010079639.1:0-18587 GCA_032359765.1 Saxidomus gigantea
TGTGGGGCTCGTTTTGGGGAGGCTGCGTTTTTGGTACGTGGCATTCCCTGTTTGATATTATTTTTGTTTTTTTGTAATATGTATTTTTCATAGTAGAGAATCAGCTGTGTCCGATCGACCGTACATACAAATCATGTTAGGTATTGGATCAGTAGATATTATTTTCCTGATAGGTAAGTCATACGAAAACACGACATAATTAATACTTACTATGCGTACTTTATTGAGCTGTGATGGAGCTACAAAGTGTAACTACAACTGAAGTACTTTTATATTTAAATCTGATATTACTGTAGGAAACATCCTAACCTACTCATATATTGTTCGTATGTTTATCCACTTCCCACAATAGTATTATCCAACACATACGTACCATTTTAAAATAATGTTTCAATTACTAGTAAACATGTTCAACCGAAAATAATTTCACAGTTGATTGAGTTATCGCAGAATAAAGCGAGTCGTGGTATTTAATAACAGAAGCCTACAAAATCATGCATTTGAATTTTTACCCTATAATTTAATATTGAAGTAAGACAGTTAACTATGTTGGGTAAATTAACATCGAGTTATGCTTTGTCTTTAAGGCGAACTGAATATATTTTTGATTGATCTAGAACGGAGTACTTCAAAATATTTAGATCTTGTATCTAACAAAAATGACGTGTTATGCTTTATCTACTATTTCTCTCTTTAAAAATGCTATGATTTACCTATTTATAACGCCCGATTCATACATGTCCTAGAATGATATGTTATATATTTAGGAAATAAATTTTGCTTTTGAGTGAAATACCGCTTAGTATATCACTGTGTGAAGTCCAGATGTGTAGTAATCCAATCACGAAGGCCAAAGGCCGGAGTGATTAATTGCGAAGTATCTAAACGACAAACAGTGATATACTAAGCAGTATATCAGTCAAAAGTAAAATATATTTTAATTCTATCAAGTTAATCTAAACCAAAAATTTGTCGAATGGGTACTATTTACTGTACTAATATGAACTCGCTGCTTTGTACTCGTAGCATTTTGTGCATTCCCTGCTTTCCGTGGAATTCATATTGTTCTTTTTTGCTCCTCCATTAAAACACTATTCGTAATTGTTGTTGTTCTTGTTATCACAGGCGATATCGGAAGTGTAGCAACTTTTACTACGATTTGTTTAAATCACGTTACTTTATTCATAACAATGACAATCAACGCGTTTCAACGGATGCACACTCATAGACGTTGTGTGAAGATTACTCGGGATGGCATTTCAAGATAGTTCCGGACGTCTAGAGTGATATACTCTGTACGGTATTACACGCTCAAATCCATCTGTGTGTATATAGGAGAAATGTGCAATAGTGTTAGAATTGTCATCAAGACTTGCATTTTATTAATATTTATCTAAGTGTAAATAGGAGCAAGTCACAAGTTTAGAAAAGCAAACTAAAAGGACTACACAAACATAATACAGACACAACACAGAACATAAAAGCACATACATTTATCAGCTATACATCTAAAGTTACTGATCTGGGTGAGTCACCCAAAATATTTGTTACAAATTTGCAATCATCTAAATTGTTGAAATCTCTGTACATGTACTCATTATCATAAAATATGTTTAAAGAGTGCAGCATACAAACATGTAATATAGTTTTGTATTATGAAAATAAAGAGTAGATTTTCGCGTTAGAATTATAGCCCAATGCGCTTATAAAATGCCGATTCGCCAATAAACTTGTAACTTTGAAACTGGCATCATTTTTCCATTACACTTGTAACGCTTTATATCTTAACAAGTTTTTAAGATCACAGGATAAAAGAGAATGCGTTGTATCCAAACATGTATAACGGAATTTTGCTCAAATCATACAACGAATATTTGATATATCAAAACAATTCATAAGGTATCTAGTATTACGTTATAAGCGTGCTCCATTGTAAAAAGTAAACGGCACAATCAGACTAGTACAAAATAAACGTTCAATAAAAAAATATCGCAACGATATTTGTGGCGACGCTGGTCGAAGCTTCTCCGCTTTACTTCTGACACAATCTGTATCACAGAAATGTAACAATGCTTACAAGAGCAAAAATGGAATTTTACAATGAAACATATGATGGTTTAATAAAACAAAAAAAGCTACAGCTGAGCAGAAAACATACACGAGTGTTGTAAAGGAAATGCTTTTAACAATTTACATTTAATACTCGTTTATTCGAATAGTCGATCTAAAATAAACATTAAACTCTTTAAGAATATATAAAATGTAGCGAATCTGTAAAATTGAACATTGTGTTTTTTATTATTTATGTAATGCGTTGGTTTTTTTCACAAAGTTTTTGTTTGCTTTAAACTGTCATTCTAACATCATTTATTAATTTCAAAGATCAAAGACAAATAAATCCGCTTTCTTACAACACCCTTTTCTGTGCCAAATGACATATTATATGTTTTATTTGCCATACTGTGTATAAAATACAGAAACATTAAGCAATTTGGAAAGGCACACGCACTTTGGGTTTACAAATACAAATGTACATTTTTCACAAGCCAAATCAAGCATATCTATGTTACTCTTCAGGACACCGGTGTGCAAAATAAACGTACATGATAGCCAACGATCAAGGTGTTGTTTATTGTCGCTGAGGATATTAAGGGACATCAGCAGATCCTACCCATGTGTTATGTAAATGTATTATACATTCATTGTAACCATTAAGAACATACAGAAAAATGAGAAACAGAAACAAACATTAACTGAAAATAAAACATAAAAAGGTATGTGAAAAGAATAAAAAAAATGCACATTTTATCTTCTTGGATGTTCAACTTTACCAAAATTTTAATGGAACCTCAACTGTGTTACAATGGATAAATCTAAAGACGAATCCATCTTTAGACACATTAGACATTAAGTAGTTAACATTAGTTGAAAAGTATTCTCCATTTGTTTATTTGTCCTTCAGCAACTTCCTTACTTTCGTCATTTTCTTCCAAAATAATTTATTTAATAGCAAGTTAGTTGCCCATTTCCTTATTGGCGTTGTACTCTGTATTATTCTTGTTATAAAGCAACTGATTCGATATTTAAAAACCGCTAATCGTACTTGTTCCTTATTTAATCGGTCGAAATGCTATGGATTTCTGTGTAGTATAGTATTGTACAACACGTCTTTACGGTTCGTTCCTTTATTATAAACTGACAACAAAACAACAACAACATGACGTCAACATTGTAGACGTCAGACTAGCATACATAAAATGGCGGTAAAAAGCAATAACGTTACGTATTCACAACATAATCATTGACATTCCACTAACTAGTATAAGATAAAATGTTACGTATTGGAATTTGTTGTTTATTTGAAAGTCAAGATTATAATCATACTATTGTTCTTTATCTATCCTTTGTCAGAACTAAGCCTTCAAAAGAAAAGAAATCTTAATTTAATTCATTAAACAATATGAGCTCAGACAGTCGACTGTTCATGTAAGCTGGCGTCAACACATTATTCTAACGACATCTCCCCCTAAACCGCTTGACAGAAGTTGATGAAACTCGGCAGTTATGTGTTTACGCAGTCTTTTATCAAAATCATTCATATCATTCTATTCAATGAAACATTCTGGTAGCCAGGAAAACGGGAAAACAACTATAACACTCTTCTCAAAAACATGAAGGCACATAGCTTACATATTTGGCATGTTTGGTTTAGTTGTTTAGTTTGTCTCTACGAATTTGTTTAAATCATGACATCTAAGTCGAGATTGATGACCATCATCGGGGTCACTTGATTTTACAATATCTTGTCGATGACTTTTTTTTTATAAATCTTCTTCTCACAAACCACAAGGGATTGCCTAGTAGACCTCTACCAATAGTGTTCAAATCATGGATGTCCGGTAAAGTTGACCCTGCGCGGGAGGTCACTGTACTTTACAAAGCGAAATGATAAAAAAAGATCTTCCTGCTTACAACCAGGCGACCAAGAGCTACAATATCTGGAATGAAGCATTGTAGAATGGACATCTATCAAGTTTGTTCATATAGTGACCCAGGGTCAAAAATTGACCTCACCTCGGGATCTTTGTTTTGTAACCTAAGTAAACTAATAAGAGTTTTCTGACAGCTCGACAAACCATTCAGGCTATCGGGCAAAGGTTTGACTGAATGACACTGACCGACTCTGACAGATACTGAAACAATACTTGAATTACTTATATATGAGAGTTGTTCGAAAAGTTCGTAGACTTCCTCAATAGCTCCTACATCTTTGCACAGAACTGTTAAGATATGGAGTACGTTTAGTTTACTTTATCGCCTATCACGTCTATATACAATTTTAAGCTTTATGTGTTTGAAATACGTTTTCGAAGGCATTAAGTTTCCATAGTGACTACTACTCGACAAATGCATTATTAAGGCGTGAATATTTGTTAAACGTAGCATAAATCCGTATAATAAGGGTGGACCGTATTTATGTCGTCATACCAGAAGTTCAACGTTATTGACGTTTGATTATTTAAAGACGATCGCTACAGTTTCATCATTTTTACGGCAATGAGCATTTTCTGAAATTTGGTTTGTTGTTAGGGTTATACCTGATAAGTCAGTATATAAATAAAAAAGGTAAGTCACCAGCTTTATTTATAAGTAATGGACACTTTTTGAAGTATACTCTCGAAAGCAATGAAAATGCCCCCATCTCATGTTCATCAAAAATCTCTGAATTGGCAACTCATCATCGTTGTTTTATTTCAAATGTTAAGTAATTGATCCTTTTATATGAAATTACGTGAACTGAGATTTCAAAAGTATACACATAAGTTCCATAAAGAGTAAATAGATCCTGTTAAAAAATACTTAAAATGTGTAGTCATCTATCGAAGTTTTATTTCAATGTTGAAGCAATAAGAATGTCTTAATGTTTTGCAGAAGAAATGTTGGAATATCACTTTCATGAAAACTGATTTAAAAAAGATAGGTCACAAGCCTTGTTTTAGACAGAAATGAGCTGTTGTCTGGGTGGGAGGGTGATCGTGAACGGGAGGCCATGTGTATAATGCCACTGACGTAATATAGATTTTAAGTGAAACTTTCACCGGACAAATACTGATTGTAGTAAAACACATAAAAATAAAATGTAACAAAAATGTATCCTTTAAAAGTCAACCTTTGCTAAATACTGACTTTATGGGGTGCTATTAAAGGGAGGTAATAAATTTTCTTGATATACTGATTTTTGCTATAGTTATATGTAATAGATATATTATATAGATATAACTGCTCAAGATACTCCTTTTGCATGACTATTTAAAAAGAGTGATTGTTTGTGAGATACCATTAAACAACTTTGCAACATAAAATAATTTGATAAATAGTCAAGATTTAAACTATAGCGATCGTCTTAACTAGGTCAATCGCACTCAAAAATTATATAAGTCACCACGATTAACCTACTTTCTGGCAACCAATTAAACTCACTCTTTTAAACTCAATTAAACTTTGCCTGAAACTTACTGGAAATTGCCGTCAGGTAAATATCTACTTTTTGGGACTACGAACACATTTTGCTAAGCATAGGCAAGGTAAGATACATGCCGGATCTCATCCAAGAAGACAAGCTTATTAAGTTCTCTTATGGACGGACCTTTATAAATTTGCCTCAAATCAAATCAAATTAAATAGCGATCGTCTTTAATGAACAAGCTTCAAATTCATGTTGCTTACGTCATGTCGTCATAAGAAAGAAAAGAAATTCGTTCGATTGGACTAACACCTTCACATATATACAAACACTCATGGAAATCAGTACTAATGTCTTATGTTAGCACAGCTGTGGTATTTAACGGCATTAGACACATTCTTACAGATACACTGGCGTTGAAGACATACCAAGGAGCAGACGAAAGCCTGACATTCACGAAACCACAGTGACTTTCGTTGAAAACGCGCTGAAGGAAAATTGTGGACTCGCCATCCAGGAACTTACGGAAACGATGGGACTTTATTTAGATACTGTCCTTGCATTGTTGCCAAATGAATCGGAATGAGAAAAGTTTACGCCAAGTCCATCGGCTATTGAGCGACACAGAGGACCAACAACATGCTAGCGATTCGCGTATATTCCTCTATATGACGTGACGTCGCGAATTCTTGCGCGAAGTTTAAAATAATGTCTGTTTTAATGTCTGTTTTATGTATGATACTCATCACTTGCTCATGCTACAAATCTGTTCTGTGTATATTCTTTTAATTTTAATGTAACTTTTGGTAACCGATCTACAGTATAACAGTTGTATAATGTTCTAAGCTATGTGCCATATTTGTGAAAAAAAAAAACTCTTTAAATGAATGTATGACATATAGCTTATTCCGTGTTTCAACGCTTGTCTCTTTAAGTATAAAAGTCATGCGAAATCATTTATTTGATGATTTTGTATCCTGACAGATTGATGTTAAGTTGATATTTTATATTTTGTTGAGACAAACAAAATCAGTGCCATGTTATATTAACGTTTTACCAGTTTTACAAATATCAAAGAACAATGTATTTGCAAAGCAGTTTGCCTGCCCCTTGCAGCCTGAACTTCAATTAGCGGTATCGCAAGGTAAAATGGAATTTCTCCATTTGTTTGAAAACGCAATCGAGTGTCCCTAATTAGTGTGAGAGAATCTGAAACACAAACTTTACGCGAGCTTTGATTTCTGATTTAAATGTTTGATTGTCCATGGCGGTTTAGTTTTTAGTTGCAACACATTTTTTATGTTTGTAGTGTTACACTAAAATGTACCATAAAGCTCAATACATGTATGTCATATAGTATCTGATTTTACTAATGGAATATGATGAATGTTTATTTATTTTCCTTTCTACTGATGTGACATTCGTGATAGTAGTAATGGTTTCAGTTCATTCGCAATTCATCTTTCTGACAAAAGAAACTCATATGTTACTATCTTGATATCAGTGTTTAAGTCTTTTAAAAGCCAGTAAAATACTCGTTAGTGACAGCTAAAAAAGTTGGTGTGTTTTCTTGTTAACTTTCGTTGTCATTTAAGAATGGTATAAATATCAAACATGTACAATCTTAACTTGTTTACGTGTACTTGTTTGAGTTTTTTTTCATATCTTTACAAGATAACAAAAGTTTAACCGAAATCTTTAATTCACCCGTGCAATATTTGATTCGTTGTATATTAATAATATATATAGTCTTTTTGAAATGAACAACCCGTTTAACAAAGACATTTACTGCAAGAATGAGTACTAATTTTATCTTCTACATAACATTAAACTATAGCTTTTATTGTTTAAGAACAAAATAAATGTTGTTGACAAATTATAATCCCGACTTCGTTAAATCTTCCGAACATATGCATTTGGTCAGAAACTAGAACACGGAAATCTGGAACAAAGATATGGTAGTGGTAATAAAATAAGCTTTTGAAATAGGAAACTATTTATTTTTCTTCAGCGCATACACTTATAACTCCGAAAATCTGCATTTGCAACTTTCTTATATTACTTTACTTCTTAGTTTTTACATTAATCATATTCTATTATTTCCGGAACAGTAACGTAATATTTAAACACAACGATCATACCATTAACGATCTTTAGGTGGTTGCCGAATATTTAGTGGACGGTAACAAAGCGATAATAATAATATCGCCAGTTTAAATAAGCTTAAAATACAATGATTTTCATACAAAAGTAAAAAATAGGTGATTGTAGCAAATACAAACTGTTCTTATCTCTAACGATAGAAAATACAGTTTTAATCAGATAACAGGTCAAAAGGATAAAAGTTGATGAAGTAATAGCATGTTACAAAGTTAATAATCAATATTTTACTAAATCGTGACACTGTCGTTTTCAAATGTTTAATAACAATAAAATTATTGCAAATTCAAAGTAAGGCTATATTTGGTAAATAGGACATGTGTTAATTATGTGTGGTAATGGGTCGCGGACCCAGGCGACCGGGATATAGTATGTCCCTTTTTCACGTTTCTCATTGCAATGCGCCAACTTGTAAAAATGATACAGATAGGCAAATAATTAAGTGTTGCACAGTTTAAAACTGCAAATAGGAGTAGTTGGGGGTACTTTAGGACATAATACTGGACAATGATTTAAGCATCCGCACACCAAAAGTGCTCAAGATAGATTTAGCTACCAAAATGGGGATTGAACTTAAATTTTCCGACCATAAACATTTTATGATAGAAGGGAAAGCGTTATAAAATAAAGCAGTCGTGTTTCGGTAACATTTCAGATCATGCAAGTCTTCAAATTTCACATGTAGTGGGAGAAAGTCACTGTGCAAGCCAGACATTCGTGTTGTGACATGTGTAATTAAACGACCTGTTAAAGGTTTTGCTTCAATAACGTTTTTATTCACCTACGAACTTTAAATAAAAACAGAGTGAAGCATATAAACTGTAGAGCCGAAACGGTGTAATCATTTGCCAGAAATATTCATGTAATACTACTTACCAGGTGAAAAAGCTTACATGGAGATCAAAAATCAACCTTCAGTCCGCTATTTTTACGATCTTGCACCTAAAACTTCGCTTAAAGTGAATCAGTAACCACTTTACGTCCAACCCCCTGATTTATATATGCCTGATGCTTTTTCTTTTGACACCATAAAAGCACCATTTCTTTTTGCAATCAGCTATCGTTTTAAGACTCCATGAATACTCCTTATCGACAGTTTTCGTAACTTAAACCATTATTGCGTCCCCTTAAATTGGGTAAGTTAAAATCCAATCAAATATTTACACTGGTGCATATTATTTTCTGTTGAAACATGGCGTGAACAATAATGGTCGTCTAGACATTTTTACCAAAACATTTTAGTTTTGTAGGTACAGAAACTGTTATGAAATTTGCACTGTCTGTGCAGTTATGGAAGCAGATTTCAAATTGACATAGACCGTTTTGATCACATTTTCACTGTTGTTTGAATTATGGAGCAATAATACTCACGTGACCAATTAACGGAAAACATGACACTCTAGTTTCTTTTATATATTCCAAGGGTCATTGCAATCACATGTTCAATTGCTTTGAGAACATTTTAAACCCTCAGTTAATAAGTTATCACTTAATTCCATATTGAGACCTCCGGACATCACTTGAAGGATCGGTTTTATCATAACAATGCCGGATTGTCATTGATATGGCTGCATAATTGTTTCGGGACCTACTTTCTTTTATTTAATTTGTAGTGATGACATTTGGACCCTGTTATGGTTTTAATCATATTTAAACCTATACATTGATCTTGTGGCGTACTTTCTGGGTTGTGTAGCAGAAGCAATGACTTTTAGACTGTGTTTACAGTTTTGCAAACACTACATAAAATTTCCATATTAAATAGATTCACTGTTCGCGCATCAAAAACTGTTTACAAACAGCTGAACGTCTTCATTTGTTCAATTATTGGTAAATCATCTGCTCGTTGAAAGTTTTTGGCATATGTGAAGTAAAATATTGTTAGTTTGTCATTTGAGTGCCATGACCTATTATTTTTAAAGCATACAGTAGAATCATAGATTATTATGATCAAATGATTAGATTAACGTTTAGGGATTCGGTGTCAATCATAGACCGTAATAACCACGAGGCGCCTTTTCACATGCAGCTAAACATTTTGATATTAATACATGCTCAGCACACATGTCCTTATTTAAGAGTCAACATGCCAATTATACAATAACTTTTGCCTTAAACAAGACCGCAATTCTGTGCAGCTTTAGAAATCCTATCAACAAAATACGAAAGTTTTTGAACATCAAAGAAACAGAAATAGTGTTTACTTTTATGAAAGGTTAAGATATGTTTCAATTTTTGAACCTCAGTTATTTTCTCTTGTGGTTGTTAAATGAAGTTCGCATTTACTATGACACCCAGTTGAAGATTTCATCAATGAACTTATTAATCAGTTTTGCAAACAATGCTGATGTTTCAAAATAGATAATCATAATTGGCACCATAATTTATAGCTGTTACAAAATTGCTGTAAGTTTGAAACTTGCAGTTGAGAAGTAAGTGCAACAAGTCATGCAAGTGCACTCACATGCCTTTTCACATGTAATAAAGTTAGCACAAAGAATCAAGTAAGTAAATAGGAATTTATGATTAAAGTCCACACTGACATGTAGCCGATACTGTGTAGTCATTCAAAGATTGCGGACACTCCGCGAACAATCCGCAGGTATTTGTCGTTCTGACTGCACTATACACAGTATACTTAAATGATCCATTATTTCTCATAGGAACAACATTGGTGTGTCATATTCACCTTACGACAGTAAAGGAGTGATTTTCTACGTTGTAAACTATCTCTTCAAGGGTTGTGTTTAACGGTTATTTATGGCCGCCTCCTCGATTCGAATTTCTAACTTATGTGTACCGTTCTTGTACACATACAGGCGTTGCAAGTGTACATCATGCATATTTTATGTATCTGTGTAAAAGTCGTTTCTTCGTCGACGTGGACCTAATTTGAATTTAAGTTAGAGGGTTAAATAACAGAAATCAGGTGTAGCAATCTATGCGGGATGTTTATGTGTTCGCCATCCTTGAATAACTACATTGTATAGGCTATATGATACACGATAGTGGGTTATAGTGAAATAATTATTATCTTTCAAATTGTTTTATATACGTGATAAATACTATCTTTATAATTCAGTATGGTATGAAAAAGATATACTAGATAGATACAAATCACTTTTTTTCTCCTGGAATCCTTTTTTGATATACAATGTAATTCAGTCACAGTATTTTTGCGCCAAGGTGGCGATAAGGGCATCTGAATAATTTAGATGTTCAAAGATATTAATTGCGTTTCTGAACGTACATATAAAGTCGAAGCAATTTCGTTAGTGTCGATTTCTCTGAATGAAAAACAAAACGCCTATGTTTTTATTTCTAGAAGCTTGAAAATTAGACTTCCACATGTCGTTTTCTTACATTTCTGAATGACATTATGTACGTAATAATTAATTAGATTGTTCTCATCACAAAAAAATGATACCAATTATAACCATATCATAGGGAATTGTGCGAACATGTTATATCTATTTCACTAAAAACTTAAATCTTTTTATAACAGTTAGAGAGAAACCACTGTGACAGCAGAGGTTTTTCAAAGTATGTAAGGTGTTACAAATTGGTGATATTACGTAAAATGTGAGACGATTTTGACATTCGTAAATAGACTTTCATAGCTTTTTTTAAGTAAGAAGAATAGAACATTTACTAACAATTCAAACATTTCTCTATTTTTCTCTATTGATAAATCATTTACTCTAATACAGCATGTCGCCAGTCATGTCAATATCTTAATTGACTTTTAAGTGTGTCTGTACCAACCTAAGGCTATATTTTAGATATTATCTTAACGGAGGTCCGTTTTATAGCCCATACTATTAACAGTCCGTGTCTTCGATTAAAAGGTAGTTAAGCCTTCTTGATTTATTTATGTTTGTAACAGGTTGTTTCAAACTAAATAGTATTTATTGTACAGTTTTAATTTTGACAAGAACAGAGACTGTCTCCAATTGATTATAAAATATACATTTTTTATTGACAAAAAAGTAAATAGTATTACTTTGTTTTTATCAAAATAACTTTAAGTTATATTTCATTTCAAATTTACATATTGAGTTTTGTTTAAAAACAAAGTTTTTTCTCATATTGAAATTTATGAATTAAAATATACCTAACAGAAAGAGTGTATTCTTAATTTTTGGCTATGATAGTCAAATAAGATATTTACTGGTTTCTCTAGATTCAAATATGTTTGTTATAAACCTGTTAATGTTCATTTTCCAAGTCATATGAATCAGTGAATAAAGGGTTTTTAAAAATTATGATGATCACCTTGAATGTTAATATGACTTAAAAACCTCAAAGAGCAATCCACGTTTTATTTTCTTATACATTAAACCTGCATTAGCGTTCACCTGTATATTATGTGACCCTGTCTGTAACGGTCAGTCTAAGGTGCGACGGCAGGTAATTGCTCTAAATGTAACCTGTTTATAGCGTGACCCTGTTTAACGCGGTCAGCGGCCACTTATTTTAGTCCGGAACTGATTATATAACGGCCAGTGATGGGTTTTGAAACCGATTGATAAGGATTATGATCATTGAAAATGTGTGAATAATACATACATTTCAAAGGATTAGATTAATTAGGTGAGTTTGTTTGGTTTGCATGAAATTTAAGTAATTATCTTGAGCAATAGTTGAGCGATGTCGTTTTTATGCATGAATTGTTTATGAATTTCCGTGATTTCACGTAAGTTTGATCGAAAACTATTCAGGTATATTGAAACATCATTAGTAATAAAAATCTATGACAAGGCAGTCTGTATGCAAGTTTTTTCCCAGTATGTCTTTAGCTAAACGTAAAGCGCTTTCGTTAGAACAACGAGTTCGTGTAATAAAAGCGTTTGAATGTGGGAAGAGTTCTCGAACACTTGCTGACCTCAGTCTCAGTCTACTTGTCACAGTATGAAATTGACACGAATCCGGAGAGAAAAAGACAAAGACGACCTACAGATTTACGGATTGCAGCTTCAACAAACCAGAAGAAAATGACAGACTTCTTTACGAAAGCTAACTAATGATGTACATGTACATTGTTTTACATTAAAATCATTAATGAGTGTATCATATAAATTGATATGCCATATGTGTAATGTAATAAACTACCGTAACTAGATTTAGTCTTATTTTATAAAATGTTCATCATACCCTTGTCAACCTGGATATAGTTGTCACCTGTCTATAGTGGTCACTTTCTCCCAGTCCCCTTGCTGACTGCTATAGGCAGGTTAGACTGTACTTAATTAACATTTAATAACTACCAAGCACGTCTGAAGACGAATATCGGCCCAAGCAGTTCGCACCTGACAAAAGTGAAAGAAACTTTTTTTTTCTTATTTAGTTCTTCTTCTTTATCAGCATCGTGTACATTTTATCAAGAATTGAAATTATGTTTTAATAAAAAATGCGATCTAACATTTTATAGAGAAAGTTCTTGTTCTTTTTATCAAGCTTTCTGAAATAAACGGACACTTGTCGCAAACTCTTGCCGCAAACATCAAGGTTTCTTTTTCTGCCGCGTTTTCCCACTACAAGAGTCCTTCAATTTAACTTTATCACTTTTATATATTAATACTTTTTTTTAGACATCACCCAATCACTATTATCTTTTAACTACTTAAACAAATAAAGTATTGAAGTGAATACGGCCTTTTCCAATGTATGTTGATAACACGTGATCAACGTTTACTAAAGAACATATAACAATCATTATGACACATGTGAATTGCATTATTTCTTTCTTTTATTTAAGGCCCACTCTAGATGATACAAACTATTAGAGATTAGATATACACATAGTTTCATGCAAAACTTTCTATACAGAAATCTGATAGTCTATATGATGATGAATAAGACAATTATCCTTAACGACATTATTTACATAGTTAAAACAATGTCACCACTGCTAATCTATAATTTAAATTTGACTTAGAATAAGAACAGATTAACATACTGATCACTGGGAAAAAGCACTAAAGTGCAATTTTGAAATGTTTTACAAGAGCAATTATCAGCTCTTATCAGTTCAGAAGAAAACTGATTAGCAATACTTACATAGAAGACATAAGACTACTTTTATATTATTAAAAGAACATAGACAGTATTGACATAACAAAGGCCAGTTTCTTTAAGTTGTTAAAAATATCAGTTAAGTTTTGGCACATTAAAAAGATAAATATCACATGAATTATAGACACAAATATGTACAAAAAGCTTTGAAAATCATAATTGTTATGCTGTCACTAATTAAACCTGAGTATAGTATATTTGACTTTTTACATGAAAAGTTAGTCATATGACTGGTTTTTATCTATCGGTTGCATATGGTATAGCAATAAAGTAACAACTTTTTTATTTGTACATCAAATCGTATTTGGTTTATTAAATCGCGAAACAGGTCATTGCACTTATTCTAAGCCTATTACAGTACAAATGTAATTTTTTACCTGAAAGGTTAAAGAATCTAACATCAATTTTACATGCTTCACTTGTGATTATATCTCTCATACATTATATGCATTACAATGATACAAAACATGAATTTCATTCTCAATTTCGGTTTCACAAAAAGGAAATATGCGTAGATTTTCTTGAATATTGTCCTATCTTCCAATCTAAGTGGAGCTACTCCGACCCTAAACTTAGGTAACGCAGATCTATGTTTTAAAGATATATGAGATTTAACATAGCTTTCAATTACATACTCTTGTTTAAACTGTTTGTATGTTCTGAGCTTATCACGCCCATTTCTTGACAGCCTAACGTCACTTCTTAATATTATCTCTCCAAAGAGAAAAAAGCTAATGCAATGAGTATGATAACAGATTATCACATAAATCCTTTATTGTAACGGCAAAATCATTTATACACAGATTATAAAGCAAAGGTGCTAAAGTGGAGTAACCGTTGACTCTAACAGAAGACGATATTTTGCTATACAGTGATTTCAAAGCAGCAATAACCTTTCCATTCAATCCTACTTTAGAGATAGATAGTTTATTCCATAATAGTACGGTCAATAAATCGTACGGTTTCTTAAAATATATATGCGCACTAAATGTTGAACATTTGTTTGTTCTAGTCTATGCCTCTACTGTATATAACAGTGGGTCACGGGCATCAGCTGTGCTTGACTTTGTAATATGACAAATAATAATCTAAGACCAATCTGATAGAAAACACCACTTTCAAAACAAACATTGCGTAAATTATATAAAAGTGACACACAACTGCTACTTATTATGATATGAACTTGAATAGAATCGGCACCACGAAGTTTCTTTTTCTGTCACGTTTTCTAACCACACGAGTCCTTCAATTCAATGTTAACACTTTTATAAATTGATTTAGAATTCCATATGTAAGATAGATACTCACTCCAACACGGCTTACCATCTCTTGTTTTCTTATTTCTAGTACCCTATTGCAGAAAGACTCTTATTTGGTCTAACGATGATACATTTCATTTTTGATGACAGAACACATATATAAGAATGCAAAATCAACATCAGCTTGTAATCTTAAACTTTGTTCTAACTTGTAAACTGTGGTATGAAGTAGTTAAACAACATGATCTGACTGTAAGGATTGTTTCAAAGTTAAATATAAAGGTTGAACATTAGATTTAGTCTGAGCAGGATCAAATACTGTTTCGTTCCCTGATGTATCAATCAGACCAGTCAAATCAAATTGTAATGACAAAAATGAGTGCTTTGACACAAACGTTGGCAAAAATCTATTGTTTTGATTCAGCTTGTTCAAGACTTCAGTACTTTTAATAACCTTAATCTCTTTATACAGATTAAGATTACCATGATGTATTATACATTAGTCAACAACTGCACGGCCATTAACATATATTGATTTTCATTTTGCATTGAGAATCATTTTTGACATTGTTTCTGCCATTTAGTAGACACATATTACTGCTCAAAAGTTCAATACAGTATGTTGATCTACTAAACTAAAGATGCAAGGTCAATTACTTCTCTGTATTATAGCTTATTAGCTATTTGATCATCCTCATTATACTCTGCTATTGTAATCCCCAGACATATTTTTTTAGATATATAGATGGATGAATGGATGGATTGATGGATGGATGGATGATGCGTCCACAGATAATTAGATGTATACACAACTTGATAAACCATGATATGCACACGAGTACAAAAGATAACACAAAAAGGGAAAAGTGATTCTCCCTTATTTCCATTGTGGACTTAGACATTGATGGCATACCACATAAAGGCATGATTATTTAATTCAAATGAATCATTGGTATCTCATTTGTATAGTATCACAGACTTACGTTAATACAACAACCTTAAATGCAAAAGATCAAAATTCTATATCATTCGAAATTTCAATTCTATTATCATCAAGCAGTCTTATTACAATAAAACAAACACCGACTAGATTAAACTGGTGTTGAAGATATGCTTCTAAAAGATTTATTCTGTCGGATAGATTTCTGTTAACACATTTTATTTCTTCAGATTAAGAGTCAAGTTTGTAAAAAACAAAACATCAAAACAATTAACTGTTTAACGATCAGACTTAACAGGCGTTCCTTCATATAGAGTTCGTCTTGCATTTGCCACAATACGGTCAGTAGTGGACGGTTCCTTTATTGTCTTAGTGGCACTAGCATCTAGGCTTTCCTTTCCGAACTGTGACGTTTTCTAGAACCAATAACAGTATCCATATTACTGACAAATGATGCAGACATAATATGTTCTACATAGTCTCTACTCTGGTCAGCATCCATAATTACTCTGCTCAATAATCTGAACTAAATGTTCGCAAGCATACCTGTGCTATATATGGGCTCTACTATGTAGTTAAGTACACTGACGGCTCCCTTTCCTGATCACGGTAGTTCGCAACTGAGGAAAACAAATAAATGTTTTGGTAACTGCAATTTATAACTAACAAAGTGTTAAATGAAATGTTACCAAAGTCGCGGAAACTGTTTCACTGTTGAATTAGCCGGTGTCACAATAAACATGTCCTGACAATTGCGACAGTTTCACAAAACGTATTTCGAGTTCGAATATGAAATAAACACTTCGCCAAACAGCTGATAAACAGTATATTAGACAGCATTGAAAGAAACCTCACACAAATCACAAAAAGATGCACTTCATTTCATTTTGAATGTTTTAATTATCTAAATATTTTGATTTATAAATGTATTTTATTTCCATAACCACAAACCATCTTTCTGTGCCGTTTGACGATACTAATGGTTTGCCATGGTTATTTTGTAAGCATCTCTAACATGCAGGCAGAACGAATGCAGCTGGCGACGTATGAGTTTTCAAAAATGTGAACAGAAAATTGAACACTCTTTTATAGTGAAAAATGGGTAAATTATTATCTGTAATGATGTCTCCGTAAGCATGTTAAAAATACTTTTCCTTAAAAAGTTGTTACAATATAATTATTGTTCTCCTAGTTCTTTCTTATTCGGAATACAAAGTAATCAAATTTACTTAAGTATTTTCTGCGTTTACATTCGATCATAGATCTCTTTGTTTGCTTCATTGGGACTACATTTACTTAAATTGAAGTATTAGAAGAATGGTATGTTTACTTTTTTATGTTTCAAGCCATTGATTTAGCATTCGTCTATAATATTATATTTCACCTCTTGTGGTTTTCTCTTTCAAAGTCCTAAAATGTTCTTAAACAAGTTCTATTCAACTATTTAATGCTTTCCTTTGAATAAGTTGGAGACTCGCCATAACTTGGAAAAACTCATTTCTCTATCAGGAGAGATCGAGAGAGAGAGAGAGAGAGAGAGAGAGAGAGAGAGAGAGAGAGAGAGAGAGATTGCTTGTAAGTTTAGGAAGTATGGGTATTCAGATAAAACATATATATTATACACCATACATCATACATAAAGTCAGTCATATACATTCAAAAACAAATGGCCTGGATTTTGTTTTCATCTATTTTCTAATCTGTATTATACACAGTAATATTTAACATTTTAATCAAGTAGATATATATTTAATCATATGTCTCAAAAGTGCAATAAACGCCTTTTATATAAACTGGTTGCGTTTCTTGTTCAAAAAGGCTATCAAAAGAAATAAATATGCATTTAAAAAAAAGAAAGTTAGATGAGATTTTGTGACATTTTAGATTGTTTTTATGCAACTGTATTGTTTTCCAAAAAGACCACCATCTGTCATGTTGTTCAATTTTGTTTTGTATGAGAGCTATTTCTTTCTCTATATTTATTCGTATCTGCAAAGTATGCATTAAAGTATCTAAATTAGGCAATATTTTTTGTTTTTATTTAAATTTCATGATAAAATTAATCGCGTTTGTGTTTATTAATGCATTACTTAAACAAAAACTTAAAATTTCGAAGTTAGGTACAATTTTGTGATAATTCTGTCCTTAAAATATCGGAAGGCTGTTCCATAAGATTTGCGCGTATTGACAACTCCAAAATATATGTGGGTTTTTTCATGCATATTGCAAAAGTCGCACAAGGTAGAGCTTACTAAAGTGGTTACATTTAAAAAGGTACGTTTTTGTAGTAATAATTCGCATCAGGTACTTATATTGACAACTTCTAGTTTGTGTATCTACTTTTCTGTTTAAAGATTGCGTATAAATTGTTTTCAAATCTAGATTTTTGCCCTTCAAAAGTGTTTATTCATTTAATTTCTGATTTAATATAAGGTTTTTTCGTGGAATCTATCAATTTATTTGGGTGTTTTGATTGCTTTATTGTATTAAGTAGCCTTTCCTGGTTCCTTTATTGGATATAACTTGAGACAAATACAAATAGATGGAGCCATATTATTCTTACACTTTAGAAAAGTTTTTGATACCATTGAGCATAACTACACCGAACCGCTAAATAAACGCAACACATTTCTTTTTTGAATATGTCCGCCGTAATTATATTTTACTGACGCAAACGTATTTGAATATT
>JAUMHA010079750.1:0-18586 GCA_032359765.1 Saxidomus gigantea
GTTTTAGAACCAACATTTTTAGGAACTTCAAAATGTTTCAGAATTTTTGTGAATGACATTTCTTAATCTTCTACCTACGAACTATCTCGCCAAACAGTGAAGTTTTAATTTGAGATTTGTCTGAACCACACAGCTGCTATAAAATACTAGTTTATTTTTCACAGGCTTTTGATAGCACTTAGCACCTCTATTATCATGGTCTAGTTATATCTATGATCAGAGGGTTTGGATTAATCAGTTAATCCACCTGGCACTATATGGTCTATTGACAACAAACAACACTATAATTGCAAAGTTATTCAAAAATCATGCTAATAAAAGATTTATTTTGATTATGGGTTATAATATGGGGTTATTTATGTGTTGAATATTTTATCAAATTTCTTCACTAATGATAAATGCTGTTTTTTGTTTATTTATTTACTTATTCGTTTTGTTACTTATTTATTTCTCACTTTCTTTTTTCAATGATACTTCAATTATAAGCAAATGTTACTAGACGGAAGTCATGGCTGAACATTTAAAATGTTATGTTTTCACCAGAGTGCATAATTTCTTATTATGAACTCTATTTTACTGCTATCTATATCTAAAATTTGATCGAAAGTAATTGAAATGTAATTGCAATTACGTGTAATTTTGATAATGGAATTAATTAAATTACAATCACATGTAATTGAAAAGTACTTCAATTACAAATTCAATTCAATTACAGCCAATTTTGTAAATGATTACAGTCATTTACAATTACATTATTCAATTACCCCATGTCTAGACAAATGACATATATATAGTTATTATTGTACATAAAGATATGTATACTAAATGTACAAATCATCTCAGGTTAGTAAAGTTATAACATGTACACTGTATGTTTGTAACAATATCTTTAAATCAGCAATTATATATTTTTGTTTACTCATTTTAAGACCTAGCTATCAAATTAAGTATAGTACAGATATTACAAAAATTATTATTTGTGCAGCTATCAGATCAGCATGTATATTTTGCTACATTCGCTATAGAGTGCTTTATTCAAATGTATCAGGACATACAGCCGAACAAAGACTGATCTCAGGTGGACCTATCACGGTGAAGGTGATTAATACCCCCGTCGTGGCTTAGACATGGGCATGGATACATGAATACCTAGAAGACTGTTTCCACTATTCCCAATCCATCCAGTGGTTACTGAGAAATAGCCCGACAAAACTCTATAATACACAGTATACCTAAGAAGAAATCAAAGGGCTGAAACTCAGTGAAAATTGTCTAAGCGAAAGATGCCGAGAATAGCACAAATAGGTTTAGTATCGATCACTCCTGTGAAGTTTCATTGATTTCCGTTCAGTAGTTGCTGAGAAATAGCGCGAACAAAATTTGCTGAAAAAATCAAAGGACCGTAACTCAGCGGAAAATTATCCGGGCGCAACATACCGATAATATGCATAAACAGGCTTGGTATCAATCACTCCTGTGAAGTCCCGACTATATCCATAAAGAGGCTTGGTATCAATTACTTCTCTTAAGTCCCAATAGTTTGCACAAAAAGGCTTGGCAATGATCCTCCTGTGAATTCATTAATTTGCGGCCTATGGTTGATCAAGCAACATGTCAGAGTGAGGTTTCATTGATTCCCCGCATTTGATTTCTCAGAAAAAGCGCGGACAAAAATTACTTAAAACACACAAAGGGCCGTAACTCAATTAAAGACTATCCTAGCGCCACATGCAAACTATATGCACAAATAGACTTGATATCAATTACTTTCGTGAATTTCCATTGACATCCCGCCTTTGATTGCTCAGAAATAGCGCGGACAAAATTTGCTGAAAAAATCAAAGGGCAATAACTCAAGCAAATATTATCCATGCGTTGATATGCACAAATAGGCTTGATTTCAATCACTCCAGTGAGCTTTCGTTAATTGCCGTCCAGTAGTTGCTTTGTTGAGAAATAGCACGAACGAAATTTGCTGAAAAAATCAAAGGACCGTAACACAGCGGAAAATTATCCGGGCGCAACATACCGACTATATCCATAAACAGGCTTGGTATCAATTACTTCTCTTAAGTCCCAATAGTTTGCACAAAAAGGCTTGGCAACGATCACTCCTGTGAATTCATTAATTTGCGGCCTATGGTAGATCAAGCAACATGTCAGAGTGAGGTTTCATTGATTCCCCGCATTTGATTTCTCAGAAAAAGCGCGGACAAAAATTACTTAAAACACACAAAGGGCCGTAACTCAATTAAAGACTATCCTAGCGCCACATGCAAACTATATGCACAAATAGACTCAAGCAAATATTATCCATGCGTTGATATGCACAAATAGGCTTGATTTTAATCACTCTAGTGAACTTTCGTTAATTGCCGTCCAGTAGTTGCGTTGTTGAGAAGTAGCGCGAACGAAATTTGCTTAAAAAATCAAAGGACCGTAACATAGCGGAAATTTATCCGGGCGCAACATACCGACAATATGCATAAACCGCTTTGGTATCAATCACTCCTCTGAAGTCCCATTGATCTGCACAAGTAGGCTTGACAACGATCATTCTGGTGAAGTTTCATTAATTCCGGCTTATGGCTTCTCAAGCAAGAAATCGGCGTGAAATTCCATTGATTCGGAAGGACTGTCATGACTTGCTCACAATGTCCTGTTTTGAAGTCTCTGCTCAGGTTTATTGGCCTTTCATAATAGAAACAACTTCACAGTACATATGATTTTATTTTGACAAATCTCTTATTTTATTGCGAATAGCAATTACCTGACTAAACAAAGATTTAAAAAATACAAAACTATCATCAAATTTGCGAAAGAAGAAAAGTAGGAGACAGAAGGGTTGAAGAACCAGGTAATGACTGAAAGTAAACGCCACCTAGAACGTATGCAGACTGGAGAGCTCTCAGCGTTTAAAGCGAATAGTTCACAATATAAGTAGAACATGTGAACAAAACGAATGGTGGAATTTTCGATATCATGTACATGTATTGGAATTTTATTTATATATTTTAAGATCATATTTAAAAAGCAAAAATCCTTGTCCGATGACCATAAATTTAGAAAAAAGAACAGTGTATCGAATTTGGAATAGAATCTATCACCATCTGATAGGAAATGTTCTAACAAACTGTGCGGTAAAACGTGTTTCGTTCAGAAACGTAAAAGTAATCGCTGCTTCTGTCTGAATATGCGATGATACAACACTTAAATACACATAAAATTAATATGAATGGAAGAAAAAATAACTGCATCCATCTATCTTAACTAGATCTATCTCCCTTTGTCAAAACTACTCCAACTTTAAAACTGCAATTCTTCATATGTCTCTTGATTGTCCGGATGTTCGACATTTGGCGTACATGTATTTTCATAAATAACTTCCGGGGGTGATGCAGGGCGATCCTGTTTACTATCAAGCGTTGAACTGATAAATAAATTTAAACAGAAAAGTAAACTATTGTTTAAAATACAACAGCTACTTATCAAACTCACCTTTCAAAGTTTTGAGTATTAGGTTAGTACTTTGGCAAACTGTTTAATCTTTATTCTTTCTTAAACATTACTTGAAAATGTTTAATCTTTATTCTTTCTTAAACGTATTTAAACACGAACTATTGTTATATTGATTAATCTCACTGTCTCGAAAGTCTTTTCTGCATAGACACATTATTGTCAAAGGATTAATTACGTTAGCTCACGTGAAAAATTGAACACTCTAATACAGCAGTAAATCGTAAATGATTCGAAAATTACTATTTTGACTAAAGGAGACAATTTACGTAATGTACCTGTCATATCCCTTTCTCTCTGCAAGTTAAAACAAAAAGAAGGTAACATAAGATCATCATCCTTTACATATACAAAAATTTAAATAAGTCCACAAAGTCCACAAAAATGGCATGCTACCACTGCTTTAAATAGATTAAAAACTCCTTAATAAATGTTCCTTCACAGGCGATACATTTCTTGCTTGTTTTATTACCCTGATGCTTATAGGATTACACCTTGTGTGATTACTAATTGGACTAATGCGACTTTGCAGGCATGTTTAGTAAAATTATAATGTCTTAACTGTGTGTCTTTTTTGTGTACATCACTAAAATGAAAACTGTGTTTGTACCATAGAAATATTACACAAATTTCCCAGTCTATAACAAGAGTAATTAATGTCAGTTATTTAGTTGCAAACTCATAACTGCACTATATTTGAAATGGAAAATGTATACTTTAAAGGTATTAAATTTATTTAATAGATAACGAACTTTCATAGTGTATAAGTAGATTTTCAGTACCAGTGATAAAGAACACAATATCTAGTTTATCACTGACCAAGACCCCTATCGTGAATATACAGGTCTGTCTATCAATTTCATCAGTATCAGTATGTAAATGAATACTTTTACATTTGACGACCATTGGACTTTTTGCTTGAGTGGTACATTTCTACTGGTAGGTCAGATGTATGTGGGTTGAATTCGTATCCCAGTTCGAATAATCAGGTAAAAACCCAGTAGGCTTAAAACAAGTGTGAGGAAGCTGCGCAATGCGTATTGATTTCTTTGACAATGTAACTCATGAATTATAATACATTATGTTTGTAAAACTTACTATGGTTTCGTTTCATCTTGATAATAAGGACTATTACAACTCCAGCAAGTATGAACACCGCAACACCTAAAGAGATGGTTGTGTACATGAACAAAGATTGGTGTTTGCCTTCCAAAGCTGTATCTGGAAATAAAATAATCGTGTTGTATTTATAACTTGAGAGTCGTGTGGTAAAAACAAAGGAAAACAATGTAAATGAGTTATGAAGTATTTTTAAAAGACAATGAATTGTAAAGGTAAAATGCTTAATAAAAATCTGTAACAGCGGTATTGGTTAGCTGAACGAGAACATCCAATTAGAAAATTGCCAGCAAAGCTGGTTTGTTTTGAGAAGTCTTGCTTAGTGCAAATAAAATAAAAATATCAAGCTTCGTGCTGAAAGAACATTTTTCATGCTCAACTGAGTTTTAGCACAAAGCGATATTAACTTCTAGCACTATACACTAAAAAAAAATAAAAAAATTTAAAAGTTATTTTAAACATTTACTGATAACTTGTTTGACATACATTTTTTTTCCAAAGTCTCAGCATGAAACTCAACTGAGCACGGGAAAGATTCATAA
Source organism: Saxidomus gigantea (assembly GCA_032359765.1). Lineage (NCBI taxonomy): Eukaryota > Metazoa > Mollusca > Bivalvia > Venerida > Veneridae > Saxidomus > Saxidomus gigantea. Next base: position 5,178 of record JAUMHA010079750.1, read on the forward strand.
CCACAGGGCCAGACTCGTTATTGTAAAAACAAAGGTTTTAGTATTTATAAAGTCTGATGACGTGACAAGGAGTTTGTTACTTTGGGCACGGTATTTCAAGAGTTGATAAGCCTAGAATTCTAAGTTTGCTGATGTCCATCAAGGCAAGACATATACTTTACGTCAATAGAATCGTCATGGAAAGGAAGGAAGGATACATTCTGCTATCTGTATTACCAAAGAAACTGACCGGTCCTCACCATCCTCATCTATTACAGTGATGCAAACCGAACCTAGGTAGTAGTTCCTAGTTGATACTTTTGGACTCACTCAACTTATATTGAAAGGAATGTATGGTTTTCACGTTTACCTGATATACAAATGACAACAGCCGTGGACTTCACGGTACCCGCAGATGGAATATTCGACGCTTCACAACGAAATGTCACGGAAGATAACGAAGTATCGTTCAGAACGTAGTTCAAGACGCTGACAGTCTGCGAAAGGTTAGTCTGGCTGTCGTAGTACTGGGTGTCGTGTGACGAAACCAAACGTTGATTATCGATGAACCATTCTACAGTCGGAGTAGGATCACTATAGGACGTTCTGCAAGACAAATTTGCCGTCTGTCCATAGGAGAAGGTTCGGTCGCTTAGTTGTATAGACACAACTCTAACTGGAACTGAAATTAGTGAAACAACATTTAAATGATACATTCCAAAAGTGTTTGAGTTCAAAATATCAATATTTATGTGAAATGACGCTTACGTAAAGCAGGAACAAACATTTCAAATATTAATATACCAGTAAAGCATTTCAAAACATCATGATACAATTAAGGCAACCTGATTACTACTCCTTGAAAATAGCGTCGGACAAAAAATGTTCCACGCTTTTTTTTCCTACTCTGTTTCCACAACTCTACCTTTAAACAATTTTCTATTTTATGGACTTGACAAGAGAGTAGTGCTAATTGTGTAATTAAAATATAGTAAGGTGGTAATGCAGTAGCATAAAGTAAAATACCTCCAACGTAAATTGTTCCCATTTTATAAGTACCACTAACCACTCCATATGCACGCTCAAGACGACAATGCACTTTAGTACTATTATGTTTACTGGAATTAGGAATAAATGTTAGTGTAGATATGGTTGTGTATTCTCCATCGTCATTGATCTGATACGTGTTTGTGACAGAGGAATCCTGGATCGGATCCCAGGTGATAACCTGCATTGGGATAGATGGTCCCGCCTTGCAGACTAGAAGCGTTTCAATGCCTCTTGGAACGAAAATTTTCGAAACGGTCGTAGAGGAGTTTATGAAATTCAGGGTACCCTTTCCTGTACAATTGATAAAAGTTAAGTTAATGCATGTTAATGTATAATTGACTTTAGTTATCATGTTTAAATAAGAAATGAGAAATGTGTCCCTGTATTTTGTCGTTGAATAAAATACAGTCAGGAGTTCAGATGCGTGGTAATTAAATCACGAGTGCGTAGCACAAGTGACACATATTTATTATTTCGATTCTAACTTGTCATTTTCTTTGAAAACTATCCCGAACTATATTGAACTCTTAGCAGTACATCATTGTAACTTTAAAACGCGAAATGCGATTGGACACGCTTGTTTACATACGATACGTCATAACCTCATTTCTCTGCACGTCATCCTTGGAAAACTGTGCTGTACTTAATCGTTAAATGAAAAACAACGTATTCCCTATATGTGTCTATAGGAAACATAGCCACTCGTATTATAATTATTGTTTAAGTCAACTTCTTATTTCAGCAAATATTTGTTGGAGTATTACCATACAAAAAAAGTCCCCAACCGAATAGAACAAGTTGGGATGAACATATTACTAAAGTTTCATGAAACTCCGTCGAGAGATTTGGGAGATATAGACTCAAAGAGTGACCTTGACCTTTTTCATCATGCTTTGATTCGTGTTTGACCTAAGTTTGATAAACATTTACTCAAAGTTTCAAAGAGATATTGAAACATGATCTCTGACCTAAATATGGCATTGAACTTGAACATGCTTGGTTGAAACATGCATGTTGCATGTAGTCTCCATGAGGTGAACAATTTGTTTAAGTTTAAAAATATCCCTCCAGGGATTGAGAAAATAAGTCATTTGACTTTTGACTTTAACATTTCACCCAGGCCTTTAGCAGGCAAGGTATTGGCAACAACTGATAGAAGTTATTTAAAAATGAGTATGTGTAGTATGTACTTAGAAGTTACAGCCTAGTCATAAAATACCAGTACATAACGCTTTGACAAATTTGAGCACTAAGTGTGACCTTGGCCGTCAAGTTAGCTCCCTGTATGTTTTGCATGACACACCCTTGTGGTGTGGACAACAAATGTGTGCCGTTTATTTCAAAATCAGTCAAGGCATCTTGAAATTACAGTCCGCACACAAAATACTTGTGTATTACCCTTAATCACTTTTGGAGCCCTAATGTGACATTGACCTACGAGGTACAATTGACATTTTGTATGTTGCATGACACACCCATGGGGAACGACCATTAATTGTATAAGGTCATTTCAAAACCAGTGTATGCGTGTAGAAGTTAGAGCCCGACACGAAGTGCTGGTAAATAAACCTACATTACAGGTTTATGGTCCTATATTTGATCTTGACCTTCAGGGTAGCTCCTCGGGTGTGGTGCAGGACACACCATTGCGATACAGGCCATGTTAAAGTTACAGCCCGGACACGAAGTGCTGGTGAACAACCTTACGTAACAGGTTTAAAGTCCTAAATGTGGAAGGACTAATTGAACTGGGAAAAATCTATAGTCCAAAAATATCTTCGATCGGTTGGGGACTTAAATTATGAAATGAAACCCCTATTTGACAGTTTTATTTCTAGTAGAGTACAGATGTTACAACCACGTACTACTGACAGAATTAATATGATAATATAATGACAAATGACGCAAGCACATCATTTGCACCGTCACAAAAGTGTATATACCAATTTCTCCACAAACAAGATAACCCGTTGAATTAGCATCGTTGAAGTCGCTTTCAGAATCTACGAGACCAGATTCTATTACGGTGAACTGACAATGTCCAATATTTGCTTCATTACCATCGCATTTAACATATGATAATATCTGGGCGTTCTTGTAATGTACATCTTCGTCTGACACTCGATACACTTTTCTGCGATTATTTACATAATTATATATCAACACTTGTATTTTTAGCAAATGCATCTAAATCAAATTACGGTTATTTATTGATTATGCTGTAGCTTTTAGTCAACACTTTTACTATGTAAGGCAACGATGTCTTCCATTGAAACTGCTTAACACTGCCGGACAGCCTAAAATATCTATTAGCTTTAGTTTAAGTGGCTACAAATATTATTTGGTCAATGTGTTCAATATTTTCTTTGATATAAAATAATCAATTTAATTAAACATAATGCAGCTTTACCTTGTCCCGTTGCTTTGGATTCCCAGTTGACGACAAAGGACTGGCGATACATTAGAGGTAAGAGTTTCGTATTTAACATTAATCCACGCATTTTTATAGCGAATCTGAATGATACCGTCCTTTAGATTCTTACTTACCACAGGATTTCTGAGCCTGAGCCCAAGGTCGTCTGAAAAAAGTATTTCTAAACTGTCAGTCAGCAGATGGATAGGTTAAACTCACATATATATACAGGTCAAATCAATAAAAAAGTTCTTTCATTATAAAGTTAATAGTATTTATGGTAAAATATTATAAAGGTACCCATCCCATCAATTTAAAGTCCCAGGATCACTTTGAATGTACTGATATAGTAGAATTAATTTACTGATAGGATAATGGTAGAATAGCATTCTGTTCAATCTAAATCAATGTTGACATGTGCCTTTCTTTCGCAAAGTTAGGAAAGTACAGATAAAGGTCATTACCGCCGTTAAGACATATTTCTTGGTAAATACTTGTAATTTTGATACTACGGCTTTAAGAATCAATTATTACATTGAATATCATAGACAGCGCTTATAATTCTGATCTGACAAACTGCAAGTTAAAAATCACTATAAGGCAGATATACTACAGAAGCTCTGGTGAGTTATGATAAATGAAAAAGTATTACTAATCAATGTAACATCTGCAAATAAAAATATGTGAAATAACCTTAGATGGGCCCATAAAAGCCCTAAGATTCCCAATGAGGTCCATGGTAATGTACTCACTAAAAGTATATATAAAATTAAAAGATACAACCATTTTGCGGAGAAAGATTTACAGGAATGACAGGCTATATGTTGCCCATTCTACATTTAAAATTTGTCATGCTTCCATTACTTAAAACTGATTGCAATGGTTAGAATATGTAAAATGTATTTAATGACTACTCACACCCACATATAATGCCAGCATCTTTATTGTGATCACAGTTATGGATTCCTATCGAATTCATACTACAGGAATACAAGTTCGATTCAGTTCCTGCACACTGCACGTCATCCAGCCATATGAGGCCTGTTCCTTTGCCAAAATAACTCTTTGACATTGCCCATACATTAGACCTAATAGCGTGAAAATAATAGTTTCTATATTTACCTTTATTTTCCTGCAACAAAAAAACCCATTGTGTTTACATGCATATTTTTCACTGTCAGACTGTTCTGATTTAAGCCTTACAACGCTTGGATAGTGATGTGGGCATATTGGTGCTTCTTTGTTTATCCGTCCGTCGGTTTGACGTTTATCTCGCACGTAACTAAAAAAACTACTCAAATTCGAATAATTCACCAACTATACGGCTTAAACAGATTCATTTGGATAGAAAATATCCAACACAAATATAACTTTCCACCTTACTGAAAAATCAAAAGAATCTATTTCTTTTAATGGAATTCCAATTAGTAAGTATAAATACCAGAAAGTTATATAAAAAATAAAAGTACCAGTAAGTGTATATGTAAACCAGCGGAAATACTGATTTTAAAAGAATTTAAAATATGTAGAAACATATACTTTTTTAACCCTTAAGACCTGATGCATTTTTGAAAAATGAATAAAAACAATAACAGATAATTTTCATGCAAAGACGTTCTTTCTTCTAGATTTTGGAAGCAAAAAATGAATACAATATCCATGGCAGAGGCAGATAGGGTATTGCAGTATCGGAAAAAAATTGTTCAAATTCTTTTGATTTTGAAGTTAAAATCTGCATGCAAAGTTATCCATAGAGTTTAAATTGTACTGATGTAGCTTTGACATCAATGAAGTAGGTTGGTAGGTCAAGGTCTATTCAGCCCACGTAGAAGTTGAAATCTTCAAACAAAACTGTATACATAGTCCAAGTTTCACTAATGTACCTTCAAAAATAAAAAATAGGTCAGTAGATCAAGGTCAACTAAGGCCAAAATTGTAAAACATGTGAATCCGGGGCAAGTTTAAATAAATGACATTGACTATGACCTTTTCATCTGCTTTCTTTTTTTAAAGTGTAATGATACTCAGTTAAACAGCCCTTTTTATCTCTGTCGGCCATTTTGTGCAGTAGAGCGAAACAATGTGTTCAATTTTGGTGGAGGACTGTCCAGCGAACAGTCTTGTTGAATTTGGTTGAAATGTCGTTTAAAGGTTTTTCTATTTTTCGCCCTGATTACCGTTTTGTGCGGTGGGGCAGAACCATTTGAGAAATATCAGTTTTAAATCATCAAAGAAAAAATCTATGAAATGTGGCTGAAATTGGTCCAGTAGTTAATGAGATGCTTTCTATTTTTAGCTCTTCCAGAACGGAACCATAAAGCAATTTTGGTAGAGGACTATCTCGGGAACAGTCCTGTGAAGTTGAACCGCAATGGTTCAAGAAGAGATGTTGTTTAAAGGTTTGTCTATATTTATTTCTGGTGGTCATTATGTGCAGCTAAGCGGAACCGTTTGTGTAGATGACCATCCAATGACGAAAATGTTGATGACGCACGACGGACATCAAACGGTCACAATACCTCACCATGAATACTTTGAACTATGAGCTATGAACAGTATAAACGTTATCTACAGGATTACAACCATAAACGTATTTTTAAGTTTAGTTTAGTTTATAATTATTTATTTTTAGGTCGATTGTTAAACAAGTTATACAGCTTATATTTTTCGCTCTCGACACTTCATTCCTGATGGTATCTATCGCCATGAGGGTATGAGAGAAGAGAAGCCAGTTTCCCTTTTAACGTTTTTTTAAAACAATTATTACTATTTGTTGTGTAAAAACAAGGGCCTAATTTTCAAGTAACAACCTTGTTTGTTTATAACAATATATAGCCTGCATCACCTGTATTACCACTTGATTGCTCTTATCAGAGGTTCTGTTGAAGTTTAAGGAAAACATTAACTGTAAACAATAACGTTGAGATAAATTTCTTTGAGTTATGCTTTTACTCCGTTTTAAATATTATTCTAAAGAAGAATTAAATCTACAAGTACATATCAAATTAGATATATTGTTTAACCGTATTACCCGTTCAGTCTTTGTAATATTCAAACGGAAACAGTTTCATAATATTAAAAAAAATATATACAAATGAATATCCAATATTTCAGCTAATTACTAAGTATGCAGACAATGTATAATGATTTTTTTAACTCATACAACAAGTCGAATGTTGATCCAGGCAGGAAAGATTCTGTCAACGTTAAAGTACCAGGATCACTTTGAATTTACTGATATATTAACATACATTTATTGATAGGATAATAATAAAACCATGTTCTTTTCACTCTTAAACAATATTGACATATGCATTCTTTTCGTATTTAAGTTGTTTCTTCAAGACAAAGAGTTGCCAGAAAGCCTTTCTTACTTTTGCAATATTATTTTTAAAAATACTGCACTATGTTTCTCATATGTACTTATGATTTAAAAATTGAAGTTAGGAATGTTTTTGGTACAAATAAAGGTCATTTCTGCCAGTAAGACATCTTTCTTGATAAAATGAGAGCTACTTGCAAATGTGATCCTGGGGCTTTAATCATTATAAACAAACAGACAGAAAACTTACGCACAGGTTGAATGCAAAAAGAACCAACATGTAAATGAAATTTCCTGTCAAAATTCAAGAGGCAGAAAATGATGTTACAATGCTCCTCTAACATGTCATAAAACAGCACAAATAACACGTACATTATTTGTAGAAGAATTTGTTAGACCCTTGAGAAGTGAATAAAAAGTGATAAATTATTCAGATCTTCATATGAATATTAATTCAACGGTATTAGAGGGAAGGCTAAATGCCAATTACAAATACTTTAGTACCAATACAATAGCCTACAATGTTCACAGCCTGTATAAAACAGTCTTCGTACAAGCCAATCTGAATGTACTAATTTCTATGGATCCTCAAAAACTCAAAATCGCTGGTAAATTACTTGATGTTTAAAACAGTCGTTTAAGCCACAGTTGGTTTGCGAAAACTTTGTACGATTCTGGATATACTAGCCTAATTAATTTAGCGTTGCAGTGTGACCCCTTTCATAGACCTGACATTTTATAACTGTCACACATTCACGCCTAATTTTAATGAGCTTAATATTTGGTGGAAAGCTGGTACTCGTGACCGGCCCATAATACACAATTTATATTGTTCAAATCACAACTTTTCCACTCTAAAATAAAGAATTAAATTATATAAAATCTCACCACTGATTAAAAATTCTAGATGTTTGAACTTAAACATGCAATTTTACATGCACGCCGCATCTGCAAGTACCCGGTTACTAAAACTGAGCTTCGTCGCCGAACAGTTTCGATTGTTACGTCACATACGATATCTTAATTTTTCATATTTCACTGATTGATGTGGGTGTACAGCTAGGTAAATTGAACTTGAAATTGTGTAAGCATAAATTGAACTTGAAATTGTGTAAGCATCAATTTTAAACTTAATCCTTTCATGTCAAATCATAAATATATTTAAATACATGTATTAGATTATCTTGCCCAACATGTGTACACAGCCATTCGCATATCGCAGTGATACACTCTAAAATGTCAACCTGTAAAGTCGGTTCGGCTTCGAAGTGGAAATAGTGAGGGTGCTTTGTACAACAAAAATACCACTAATCAATAATTCACAGTAGAATAATTTTGCAAATATTTTGCCGTTAACTGATAAAACTAATACTTCTTTTATTTACGACCATGATTGTACCTGTCTTTAGTTAATTTACCGAATGTCGGTTATTACATGTATTCCAAATAACTGAAAACTATTGTTTTGCATCATTAAAAGTGCGCACTGAGTAACACGGAAGATGGCAAAACTTGCTTTGTTCGGTAAGTAAAGGAAAAAGAGACTCCGATGTTTTTTTCATCTTTGTTTCAAAGTTTTTATTACATGTATTAGATTCACTCTTGTTTTTAACCAATGTTCATTAAACAACTGCACTTACGTAGGGTGTCCTAGCTGTCGACAAGCCACAACTGCATCATTTTTGCCCCATGCATCATCACATACGGTACCAATTGACGCGTTTTTTCCAGTTACTACTTGTACTCTACCAAAATTAGTCCCATGGTTACCACCGAGAAATATTGACACATACGTTCCTACAATACAAACTTACATGTTAAATTGAGAGGATACCCGTTTTATCATATGAACTGCCATTTCACAAAATTCGATTAAATAGAGTACATCTAAAAGCACTTTTTCTAATAACGCAATAATTAAATCCGAATAAAATGAATGCAATCTTCGATTTCATCTCGATTACCTGTCCTTGTCCTAATAACATCTGCATTCTGGCAGTGTTTAACCAAACAGTATTTATACAATGTGTTTGGAATTGCAACAAAGTAGTCATTAAAAGCTGCTAGTTCTATATATTACCAGTGCAAATGGCTATCATAAGCATAGACGCGATCTGCCCGATGGTCTACAGCGATGCATAATGCCTCTCGTCGTGTTTAAAACCAACGGCAGTGCATTGAGCTGCTCGGTTTTCCATTTGGAATGTACGCACATACCAGGTATATTCCCGGCATGCCGTTAATTACAAATAGTAACCTGATCTCAATTGTGTGAAATAGATATAATAAGTAGAACGGGCTCTTGGTTCAGCCATATGCCAGTGCCTAGAATGTCTGACAGAATCAATCTACTTTTAAGTTTTAAGAAAACGGATTTGCGTTTATCTAATAATAGAAAATGCCTTGAAGGCATGACAAAGAAAATTTAGATTACTATTAAGTTCTTAGTCAGAAAATATCAAATACACATTACATTTCGAACACTATGCACATGTCTTAATCTTACGGCATACAGAATAAACTGTCAGTTTTAATAAAGGATGCGTTATTTCCGTGAAAACATGCAAAATTAACTGTTTAGGCATATCTACGTGGAAGAAATACATTTTATTCTTAAAAATATATTTTAACTAGAAAATTCAGGCGGTGTGTAAATGTATCATATTTACCAATGGACGAATTATTGTAAAATTCTATACAACAGTACAGTACACATGTGCGATGTGTTCTCTTAACGTTGAACTATCAAACAAAATTAGGTTATTACGTATTTATTAGTGACAATATTAACTGATATACTTTGTATACTCTCGAATTTGATTTATTTGCTCAGGTGACTTATAAGCCTACTTTGCCGGGTACTATTGCTTTAACATTCTGATCCATGGTATTGTTTTGCGAAATGCACAAGTTGCTATATAATTTAATTTATTATCATAACTTATCTTGCAGAAATATCACTTAATTGATTTTTATTTTTAGAAATTTAGCGAAGCAAATTCGAGTTTCTTAAAATGTACTTTTGAACTTTATAAAAAAATTCAGATAGAATTGTAACTACATGTATTGCATTTAATGACTGGCATTATAGCAACGCGTGTTTACATGTACATTACTTTATGTAAATTTAATACGGTTATAACGGTTCATTGAACAAAATAGTTTGGGCGAATTGAAAGTTTTTTTTACAGATTTATGATCTCTTGAATCTCTAGGCCCCCCGTTCTAAAACTACGCTGAATCGACGTAATATTTTCATTACCACTTTCGTTCCCTCTTATCTTGATAAACAATGCATGGCAGTGAGATTTTGTTTTTGTCGAGAGTTTAATATACATTACACAGATCAACAAACAGGCGTTCTTCAGTTATATAAATGAAATTATTGACAAAATAAGAACAAACATGTATGAAAATGTTAGCAAATGACTTGAGAAATACTACTGGAGCAATCAAAATTTGAAAATGCCTACATGTGCTATAAGCATAATTTAATCAATTGCGACAGCAAAAAATGATGATAAAACCCCATAAAACTACATAAATTGATTACGATGTCAGGCCCATATTCCTGAACAGCCTTCTGCTTTTATTTTATTTTTAGTTCACCATGGCCTTGGACTAAACATGGGAAAATTTGCGGGGTAGTACCTTGACATAAAACTGCCGCATCTTCATTATGTATACAGTTTTCTTTACCATATCCTGGAAAGGTGCAAGACCCAATATTACTTTCTGTACCAGTACAGCTGACGTCATCCATCCAGATCGGTCCATCCCCCCTTCCAAGTACAGCGCTACCTAAGGCTGTAGCATAGGACCTGCATAAAAAAATCAAAACAAAATCATTGAATCCGTTCCATTAGAAATGCTCTAAGCAGACAAGAGATGTGGTAAGGATATATTAGGTTTCCACACTTACGTTGGAAGGCCAAGTTGTCTGCAGACTACTCTTGCATTATCATTTTCCCAGTAGTCGTCACATATTGTCCCTCTGACGTTACCGTAAGAGACTTCTACTCTTCCATAGTTTCTTCCATGATAACCGGCTAGGTAAACACTAACTCCTAGATCAAAACAAGATATAAATTGGAGCAATAACATTTAACATTTACTTATATATCGATATGGCGCAATAATTCTATAAACATAAAGATCTGAAACTATATAGTACTCGTGTTGCATACGTTCTGGCAATTATTTCATAACACGGAAGCAAATTTTATTAAAATACTCTGCATTGTCGAATCGAGTCTGTAGATGAGGTAAATTTGAAACTTTGAATTTTAGGAGAGCGATATATTTTTTGTAAAACTATACAATGTAATTATAGGTTATATCTAATTGACATTTCTACAAAAGCACACCACAAGAATTTCACAATGCACAATTTCTTTTGCTAAAACCAATAAGTTTCTATAACTCACCGCAGACCACTGTTAGACGGTCGCTCGTAAATATATAAAAAGAGGATAATTGTTGGTTTCAGTATAAGATCATTATTTCACCGAGTGGGCACCAAAAGTGATATTTTCACGAGTGGCGCGGCCACGAGTGAAAATAACTACTTCTGGTGTTCACGAGTGAAATTATCGTGATATGACATCGATTAGAACAATTTTTCTGTTTATTTTATGTCTCAAATTCTACTTTTGTTGAGTTTATTTCAATAAAATGTTGAAAATCGCGGGAAACGTACCAGAAAATATCGCAAGCATGACGTCGTTTTAACGACGTCATCGTCGTATGGTTTCCGGCATTCCATTACGCTCGGTATACTTTTTGACGTTAATCCGGGTAACAGATTTTGATACTTTTCGAGTTTATAGGAATATAACCGAGTGTCCTTATTGTTAACGTAACAGTAAAACCGTTCATTTTTGTTTCTCAAAGTTATTACATAAATGAATACCTGTACAGAGCAGAAACGTATTCGAGATGATCAGAGTATATCCGCACACTGCCATGTTTAAAAAAGTAGAAGCAAAGTTGAGTTCATTATCATTTGATCCATTTTGCTTTAATTAAATACAATGTATGCCTCTTCATCTTTCATCTTTTAACAACGCAGGTATTGTGCTGGCGATAACTGCCTAGGAAATATGTAAGTAGAGGATATTTGTTTGTTTTGAGTGGATATTGAATTTATCTATTGTGCGACAATATCAGGCACTCATAAATCTTCGCCAATATCTTCGATTACGTTTGGGTGTGTTTTCGTTAGTTCAGTTGATTATCGTATCGAACAACTACATTTCACCGACTTATGTTTACACCGCAAAGACATTGGCGTAGTGGTAAGATGCCAAAACTTGTAAACAAGGTTCCATTGGTTCGAATCCTGCCAATATAATTTTAATTTTTTTAAAAGTTATTTATAAGAGGGTGGCTATTTTTGTTCAATTTGTGGCACTGTCCTATGCACCGTTTTCGCTTTTTTTTATATTCTATGGTTTCTGTTTTTAAATTTTTTTATTATGGATTAACTTTGCTTTGTTTTCTGTGTTTTTTTACTTTTTATGTGTAAATACTTTTTATTGATATTCATGGCATTTCATGGCATTTCAGGAATAACATAAAATTGGATTGTACGTTGGATGAATGTTTTGCCGTCTGTCCCTGGGTTATCTTCGAAATACTACGAAATATTAGCTAAGGCAATCTTACCTTTAGCGTGGCTGTTTTGATGATTTGCTCGTCTACATTTTCAGTTCCATATATGCATGAAAAGGGAGAAAGAATGCTCAAATTATCATTAAAAATATTGAAAACCCGTGCTGAACGAGGACAATAGTGAATACAATTAATGCAACGAAACGATTAAAAAAAAGTAAAACAAAAAAAGTTAAACTCGAACCTGCATACGGTGGATTGGTAGTCAAATGCCTGATCCACTACGCCATTGTTGAATGCGATATCTGATAAAGTACTAAATTGATATTTTATATCAAGCGCTTGTTGTTTTCATCCGAAGATTACCGACCGCATACAAAATATTCATGTGTGTCGCATAATAAATGGAATTATTTTCACAAGCGCGAAGCACGAGTGAAAATTTCATCACTTTCAGTTGAGATATATTCCATATCCACTTAAAACAAACAAACTTTCTGTTTATTTTATGCTAACTATTAAACAAAAACTAAATATTATATATGCACCACTGAAAAAAGTAGTTCTGGATATGATATCTATATCATAACACTATACTTCACTGAACACAGTATTTCATTAGTTAGCATAAAATAAATACTGGTATTCCTGTGAAACTTGTTTGTCGCAGTCATAGAATATTTCAACTCACTGAATAAAAGTTGTGAGTTTTATAAGTGAGAAGAACAGTTACGATGTTTTCAGTCAGTAAAATTGAGTTTCGAGTTTCAACTTGAGAGTCAGAGCTGAGTGTTTCTTTAGTTTCGAGTCGCAAAAGTAAAGTACGAATTAGAACAAAGTAAGATTTTACTTTTAAAAGCTCGTAACAAAAATACAACGGTTGAATATTGCTGAAAGTACACTGTACTACAACATTTTATGTCTCGTCATTCGGCTTTTGTATAATCTTAGTCCGTGGTCTATGGTCGGTGTCAATTTTCTTATTACTAGTATCCATTCTTTTCCTGGACAACTAAAGGGTTGATAATAATT
>JAUMHA010079972.1:0-33665 GCA_032359765.1 Saxidomus gigantea
ATATATTCTTGCGCATAAAAACTCCAAACTCGGGTTATTCTACGATAAACCAAAAATGGATACATATTATTTCTTAAGTAACGTGGTCAAGCATGTCGGAATTGCTCGAGTCGTTCGTCGGATCATACGAGTGCGGCTTGCTGGACCAAGTTACTATACTAATAGCCCTTTTATTATATTACCTTTTGACACTTGTCTGCGCGAATAAACTAAATTAAATGATATTATAAGCATAAAATTGAAGAAAAACTCTTTTGAGCGCGAAATATACGTAGTGTGCTACGTCATTTTATTGACGTCATCGTATAAACAAGTAGAAACGATCCAGTCAAAAGCGACGTTATTGCCGTCATGTGTATTTTAGGGTCAATTGAATGCACTCTTATAAATTTTGCCGCGCTATTTGTATTGTACATGCATACAATACGGATATTCTTTCTGTCATGCCGTATTTGATGGTTGAATATAGACTGTATTTTGGCAGAATATTTTTAGGTATACAGTAATTGGTGTTGCGGTTAAATATACTAGTAGTTTGGAAATAATGTTTAGTTACATAATGGCACTTCTCTATGGATGGCTTCTCTCTTTGTTGTATGAGGATTGATAAATGTTTTGTAAAATGTGAATGGCGGAAAATCTGGATAATAATCTTAACAATATGTATATAGTAAATAAAAAAACCCATTTATTACCTTATTATCTGATATAGTAAGTTTATTACAATGACAAAACCCTAGACATAATGGTCCTTCATAAAAAATCAAGAGCCATTATCTTATCATATGGCTTCGTCGGGCGTAAATGACGGTGTAAATGTCTGCATTTTATATATTCTGAGAAAATTGAGATAAATGATGTTTATAATCATTTTATTCTCGTACTCGGAGGGGGTTGGGAAAATGATCATGATCTCATTAGTGTGTTACGGCTACAATTAAGCGACCTAGCTACAGTTATTACGTTAGTCGTATCTCGTTACGGTCTCCATTGTCAGGAAAAAACTTGCATGGTAGTGGATTGGGATAGGTTATCTGAAAATCTTTATTGATTTCTAAAGCAGCTCGTTCAAGGTGAAAAAAACTAATATCCCCTAAATGATATGCTAAGACATAACATGCAAAAGTAATGGAAAGAAGTAACAACGCGAGTAAACATTTGCATAGCAACTTGAGAAATTCTCCTGAAATTAACTTTGTCTCTTAGGTGATCTTCCATCATATATTAACATTTTCTCACGATTATTTTGTTGTATCATTTACATTTTGTCTTACTCATATGTGTCATTTGCTGTTTCTCTTTCTGTTCTATTTGTATTATATAATGGAACATTACCACTCTACAGCTGAAGCGAGCGATTCGTAGTAGATTGGATTGTTAAAAACATTGTTCCTGTCCATCAACCAATGAAATCCTTCGATACAAAATCAACGAAGAAATTTAATACAAATATTCATTGAGTATAAAGTGATATGCGGCATAACAATTACATATTGGACTCTTCCAATATCCATATCGTATTCCTCTTTAAAAGTTGAAATGTCCTTGCTAGTTGTGAAGTATACGAAAGACAACATTGGTTGGTTTTACGTTGGCTGTATTGGTTTCTTAAGGAGTGCGTCCATATGTTTATTTTCTTACGATACTCTCCAATGTGTCGCGTTTTTGGGACAAAAAAGCCAAAAATCATCCTGTGACCTAATGAGAAAAACTACTGTTCCATAAAAACGCGTAATTTTATGAAAGAACAGTTAATTTCAGCAGGAACAGGCCTTTTTGCTTGTATTTTCCTCCTATTTGCGTTGTAATTGTTACTAATGAAAAACAATATAGAACGTATTACGCCGTGATATTTCAACCAACACGCCATTTCGCGGATACCGGTAGATTCATAACATGTAGTGCAAAGATGTGATTGCTTTGTTAAAGTCAATAATATCTTTGCTACAGCGTACGGAATGCACACTTGGTGGAAGATTCAAGCTGACAATAATAAGTAAATGAAAGTATTATACCGAACGATTATATCGAAAACAGACACAGAAAAGAAGCGTCTAATCTATATACAATTTCAGTTTTTACTGGTG
The DNA here is from genome assembly GCA_032359765.1 of Saxidomus gigantea. Taxonomy (NCBI): domain Eukaryota; kingdom Metazoa; phylum Mollusca; class Bivalvia; order Venerida; family Veneridae; genus Saxidomus; species Saxidomus gigantea. Next base: position 2,088 of record JAUMHA010079972.1, read on the forward strand.
AGTTTTATCAGCAATTACTGCTCGACTCGCATATCATTTTTCACCTCTTGCATCATTAGCGTGAAAATTAAAAGAGATATGATTCAAAAAGCTATTTTAATGCTGATATAAGTTTTGTAAACTCACGCTTTTAAAAAGAGGTTAGAGAACGTTTCTATAGGATATTGAGCAAACGTATAAGCGCAAAACTTTAATAAGTTACAACAAATAGGCTGTACTTCTGATCACATATATACATGTAATAGCATTATGTTGTTCTTTAATTTATTACCTTAACTTCATGGCTTGTAAAACCCATTGATAACTTTTGATCAAACATATTCTAGAGTACGTTAAAGACATTTTAGTAACTTCTTCACTCAATTTATAATTCTATTGAAGTTTGTACCAGCATGGCCTACTGTATTTTTATATAAGAATTAGGTTTGAGGTTATATGTGTATAAAGCTACAAAACATCTTCTGTTTGGTCTGTGCCACGGAAAGCAATTCACCAACTTTTATTTCTAATCTACAACCTAAATGCTTGTGAATAACATCATGATACGATCTGACAAGGTGATCTCTTAATCCAAATCTTGTTCCTTTGTAGTCTGGAGGAGGATTGTTTTATGCATCAACTATCTTAGTGATGATACCGTCATCTTATGGACTCAAGATTTCAAAGCTTTTAGATATCATGTGCTTAAGTGCATTGGTCCCACGGAAGTGGGAAACATTAGCATTACAAACAATCTACATGTACATGTAAAAATTGTGTAATTGTTCTGAATTTTGTGCAGTGAACTTATAGCGATAATGGGCTATGCTAGAAGTAATTTCGATATCTTTTTAATATTCTTTAATTCTTTATATACGGCCATGTTATTATTCTTTCTTGTCAGAAAGTATGGCTCTATAAAAATATTCACTTTCCTCTACTGCTACATTACTTTGCACAATATACGTTTTGTTATGCCTTGGACATTGAAAAATTATAAAATATGACAATTAAGATAGGGTGTTATTTCACAGGACAGTTGTCTTGCATACCTTCTATGTGTGTGAAGTAACCGACCTATCTCCAGAATACCCAACAAGAGCAAATATGCCAGCTAAGACAGTTAGACATAGTAAAAACAGGTAAAGGTGAAGTTATTATTCTTTAACAATGCAATTCTTTTATAATGTCATTTATCATTGAACATAATTTATGCCATGTTCTCTTAAAATCTATGTTTGCAAAATTATTCACCTACATTTACAATTTTGTCCTTCACAGCCGAGTCAAATAAAGCACCATAACTTATTAACTAAGAAAATGGGATGGTACGTAAATACTGAACTTTTCTAAATGAAATTGGAAACTATTCCTTATAAAGCCGCTCACTCTCAGAGTTTGGTACAACAACTAGGTTGAAGTTAACATATATATTTAAGAACAAATCATCAAATAAAAAGGTTCCACCATAAATTACTGTGAGTAATTTCTGCATTTTTGAAATTATACGCTTTCAAATTACAAGCGTTGCAAGCGCTTTTGAAATTCCAAAATAGACCCGCGGAATACGGAAAGTAATATAATCATATGCATATTACGTAAAGGTACGGATAGGAACGGAAGGCAAGAAACTTGATGTCTTTCTAGTTTGATTTCATTTTGTTTTCGATGCCATTTTACTGAAAACCTTCTTATTTACGAACGATTACATATATATTCATCTGAATATATAGGAAGAAAGAGAGATAGAATGTACGTACATGTCCGACAGGGATGTCACGTAATAAAGACATTGAAATACAAACCCTTCAACAGATGATGCGGAATAAATTTCACCAAATCCATCTATAGATGGCTCACAGAACTTTGATAACTTGTGTTGTTGATTTTAGCCCATATTTAAGTATATCATTTTTGAGAAATTAACTTTTTTCACCAGAGCAGCTTTAAACATCATTTCGTATCAAAATTATTTTTATTTTATATTATTAATTGTGTTGCCTTAAACACTTTTTAAAGAGGTATACACGGAACTGGGTGGAATTTGAACAACCTCATGCATCATTTAATTATGTAATTAAAAATTGCCACAATATCTCGAAAATTTCAGCAAATATCAATATAATTGTCGGTTACATACTTGTTGTATTTCTGTTTAACCTTCACTGCCGTTTATGCGGTTAGCGATTTATCATACAAGGACGCTGTACGAGTACCGGCATTTAGTGCAGAAACACATGTTATAATTTGAAAACTACATATTTATTTATCATTTTTAGTACATCCTGCTCAAGTAAATAATCAACTATGTAGGAATGTCCCTTCAGAATTATATTTGTGGCATCACTCGATAGAAAAGTGCATGTTAGTTTGAAGTAGAAAACACTGAAATACACTTTCATCTTGCATAATGACAAATATGCACTACTACGTTTGGAGTGAAATAACGCAGATGGCTCTTGCGCATATATTCAAACATTATCGTGTTAATATAATAGCGATGAGGTGAGAAACCTACCGATCTGTCATTTTGGATGCTTTCTTTGATTTCCCTAGTGTAAAATGTACATACGAAATGAAAATAATGGACATTATATACTCTCACTGCTTCTTATAACGATATTGCCTTTATGTCTCGGGCGAATTGCAAATATTCATCATAATAAGGCAATGCTGTGCATATTTTAATGTTAAAATCTCAACAAACAAGGCATATAGGGCCATGTTTAAGACTTTTTTCCCCTTCTCGGATTATAAATTGATGTACACACAAATGGTAATTAAAATCTTCCAGTACAAAGTTTTGAGTTCATGTACACTTCACAGACATGTATTCGGTAAATATGAAGAGCCACCGTAGCGCAGTGGTAGCGCGTTCGTCACAAGATCGAGGGATTCGGCTTCGATCCCACCAAGTGATTGTTATTTCATCGTTTACAACAGTACTCGGCCGAACTATGTCAATATGCTTAAATGTATATTAGGAAAAATGTTTCTTATTTAAAATGTCTTAACTGATCTTCGAAAATATGTGGATTTTGCTTTGATTCATATTTCTAATTCTCGATCAGTTGTTATTTTGCATTTACAATTGGTTTATCGTCATAACTATCCCGCCATTAACTAAATGCACAACTGTCCAAAAACAGCCGACATACTACTCGTAAAAGGAAGTAAATAAAATTTCTAACACCAATAAAACATATCAAGGATGATAAATCTTACAATCAGACATTTCTAAATCAGTGGGAAATTTACTAAAGGATAAGAAGACAACTTTTATAAAAGAAGTTACAACAAGTAGAATGTGATAAGGACAAGTAACCATGACATTAATTCCTGCTTCCGTGATTTCATAAATATTATACGAAGATGCACCGATACAATCAGATAAGCTTGAGACACGGTCTATTATACGATTTCAGCTTGGTTGCAGTTTAAATGCTTAGGTATATATGGAATTAAGTCTTTTTTCATCAATACTTTATGTTTAAAGCCACCACAAAGTACGTCAAAACTTTGCAAATTTTCTCCGACACAGTTGCGATGGGAAGAGTGCAACATTATTATACAGATCTGATAGTCAAAGCTCGGACATATTTCGCAATGTATTTTAATGATTTCTTTGAATCTTATATCTGGATTCATCACATTTAAAACAAACTAAAGCTACAAGATAAAGAGTTTGGAACCGTAGACGTGAAATAGATTGGGGTTCGGTTTCAATACATTTCAGTCACAAATTGTGTTGTAAGTCATTGGCAAAGGGAATTTAATTTAAACGATACACGTGCACGACAAAGATATGTTTTATTTATATATATATTTATTTTGCGTCAATAATTTATTTAGCTCCGATCTATTACTACATTCAATGTACATTTCATGGCAGCGTATTAAAATATAGCCATGTCATCACCAATATAAATGACAGGATGGTACAAAAAGAGATAGCTGAATCTCTTTTTTCTATTGTGTTCATTGTTATATAAACTAGTATGACATAGAAGGCTGGCAAACAATAGAAATATGTTAGTTTATCAAGATAAATAGCACCTTTTAAATGCTTATATTATTGATACTTAGTGCAAATATCTTCAATAAAACCATGTAAATTATGTGATGATTCAGCACATGGCATTTCCTATTTCGCGACAATGCCGTGAAACCCGTTTGCAACTTAAAACCAAAACGAGTGTTTTCCATTGTTAAAGGAAATAAATCATCGCAAGTGCCTCCAGCCATTCCCTCGTGCGCAGACAACATTTATTCAGGTGTTTATGAAAGGAAACTAGATAAAGCATGCATTTAAACAGGTGGAAATTGTTTTTACCGTTTATAGTAACAGCGACCTTGACCATGACCTTGACCCTAGGGACCCCGAAAGCAACCAAAAGCTACATCTTAATATAAGCTACCTACAAAACAAGTTTTCTGGTAATACCTCATGCCAACCTCAATGTTTTGGAGGGGTATCCTTAGTAAGAGTCACATTGACGTTGACCCTAGTGACCCCAAAAGCAATATCTAGCTACACAAACGTATTGGCTAACTAAATATCCATTTTCATGACAAAACCTCATTCCAAAGACGTTTATTATCGGCAAGAAACCGTTTTATCATTTTTTAACAGCAGCAACCTTGACCATGACTCAAGGAACCCCAAATGCAATTCAAGAAGAGGAGATTAATAAAGCTGTCTGTATTAAAACGTGATGCAAACTAAAAGTAGCGAATAAAAAGTAAAATTTTTGATTAAACAGTACCAGAATTCCTTAAATGTGCTTTTAACAGATGCAATTTTTGTAGCATCACTTCCATTTAGCGGGAAAGTGTCCTGCCAATTACATCCATTATTTCGGTTAACCCATGCATCATATGCGAGTAAGAAAAATAGGTATTGTTTAAGACTAACCTGATAAGAAAAAATAATCAGTGAAACAATGCAAAAATAAGGCAAGGTAGACCTTTGTACTTGTCTTCTGTATTGCCATGTTACGTTATTTGGAATGTAAACTTTCATCTACTACTTCCTGATAGTTTTTAAATTGTGTTTTTGGCATTGTGTTTTAAGATGATGTTCAAATACATGCGTACACATGGCAGAAGCGTAATAAATCAATGTCCCAGTTCTTACTCGTGAAAAATGTGATGCTACCTACACCAGTTAGGTTTAAATGGCTTCAAATAAAATAAAACAGCTGTTCTTTTAATGAACGTTTAAATCACAGATGATTGCAATTTTTATGTAATGTGACTTTAGCAGGGGAATCACTTTGATGTTTGAAGTTTTTTAATCGTATTAACACTCGTACATTTTGGCATTTTGTTATGAAAATATATGATTTCATTAACACTACTAGAAAGTTTATGACAGTGTTATTTCCTTTAGCATTCCATAAACCTAAGCTGATTGTTTCCAAGATAAAGGTTACACGAATGCTTTTTGATCTTGAAAGATTATTCAATATATTCCACATACATGTATGTTGTACATGTACATGCATGCATTCCCGAAATAAGTGCTCCTGGTTTTCTACGTTCATGCTGCATAAATCACATATATTTGAGTTAGTTTGCTTAATCTGTCTGTAGAAATGAGTCTCCTAATAAATTGAAATTCTCTTATTTTTATATCAAGTTATCTACCTTTAAATCAAATACAAATGGCAGACATTGAAAACAGCGGGCCGTCACATAACTCTTTTTCATTACTCTTAGGTCAATACAATGGCAATATTAGGTAAAAATCATATATGTACAGTGTCAACGTACTAGTCACATACATTACAGGTAACTCTTTCACACATGCGTAGTATACATAATTGAATTAAAAGATTCTGAAATCGCTATTCTTTTGTGTCGCCCTTCCGAAGAAAAGTCGACACATAGGGATCGCTTTGTTCGTCCGTCTGTCCGTCCGTCACAAAAACTTAACGTTGGCTATAACTTTGCCATTTCTTAAGATTTCTTCTTCAAACTTTCAAATTGTATTGCTTAAGACAAAAGGACCGTGATGCTGCCAAATCTAGTTAGTTAATGTCATATTTGACAGAGTTATACCATTTCTTTTACTTAGTTTTTCACGAAAACTTAACCTTCGCTATAACTTTGCCATTTCTTAAGATTTCAAGTGATGATGCCGCCAAATGTTGTGGGTCAAGGTCATTTTTAACAGAGTTATGCCTCTTTTTGTACTAAGATTTTGACTATAACTTTGCCATTTCTTAAGATTTCTTCATCAAACTTTCAAATTATAGCGCTTATGACAAAACGGTCATAATGCCGCCAAATTTTGTAAGTGAATATCATTTTTGACAGAGTTATGCCCCTTCCTGTTCTTAGATTTTTGCTATAACTTTGCCATTTATTAAGATTTCTTCTTCAAACTTTCAAACTGTATTGCTTATCACAAAGGGTCATGATGCCGCCAAATTTTGTAGATCAGATTCATATTTGACAGAGTTATACCCCTTTTTGTACTTAGATTTTGTCACAAAATTATTGGTTATTCCGACAGTGTAACACCCATCTAGTCATATTCTGCTGTGCTGTACAATCCATTTTCATTATCGTACTAATTTCTAAAATCATGGGACGTAAATGATACTTTGGTGAAAGAAGTACATGTTTTAGGTGACAAGGAAGTACATTCAAGTAAATAATGATACTCATCTTATATCTAACTATGACAGTAAGTTCAACTTTGTCGTCTAACGCAATTCTATTCCAGTATTCGTATTCAACAGGTAACCGATTTCTTGTCCTGAATTTAATTATGTAACTCAAATAATTCTGATCAATAATTTTGATCAGTTGCTTATAGATACTTTTTAAATTCAAATTGTTTTGTTTACATTATTTATAGTTTCTACATTTATTTGATTTTTCAAGTAAAGAGTAACACTATTTAATATAAGAAATCGTGAGAGTAAAAGCCCTGCGTCACATGAAAGTATGTATATAAACATTCTTTTGCAAACAATCTATCTAGGACGAGCCAACTTGTGTAACAGTATACAGACTGTATAGGTCTTACTATTTGTACTAGTTTTATGTGAATTCATGTGACGTTCAAGTGGAAAATCAAAAGTCCTTTGATAGAGCTGTTAATTCTTAGTTATTAAAAATCTTAACCCAACAATTTCATATATGTTTTCAGAAATTTGACTAGGCTATGGTTGTCATAGTACTGACTTGAATTGAAAAAGCTTTTCATGACGACAAATTAAAGACAGCGTTACTAATTGATCTTTAATAGGTTTTTTAATACTCAATCAATACTCATGTATATTAGGAACACTTTATTCTGCTTTGTAGTTATTTATAAAACAGGAAGCAGTGTGTCTAAAGTAACTTTCTTTAACATGTCCTTAAAATATTCTGTTTGAATGATGCACTTCATTTCGTATGGACATGTAAACTTTGGCAGTGAGTGAGTGAGTGAGTGAGGACATTTGATCTATAGGTAGGGAGTGATGGAGCGAGGGAGCGAGCGAGCAAGGGAGGTTGACAGGCAGGCAGGCAGGCAGGAAGGCAGACAGGACGGCAAGCAACAGGTATGGAAGGAAATAAGTAGGGAGTGAAAGCAAGCAAGCGAGAATGTCATTTAAAAACTGCTGTCTTATATCGTCATACGGATTATATTCTAACGGAAAATGTAGGTCATGTTCTATAGAACTGGAGTCACTAAATTTGCACCGTATGTCATTAACGGATTCCCCTACGTACCGACCAGTCTCTTTACGTCATGGGGGAATACGGTAACGAAACTAACATAATAAAGATCGCTCACTTTTTTCTCAAATTCATATCGACATAATCTTCACATTTAAAAGTGTGTTTAAATAATGTACATGTTTATTCTTTTCGTACATTGGTAATTTCACGCGACTATTGACGTGCATGAAAGTCATTTATCAATTTCTTTGCATACTTGAGATTAACTGTGCTCTTTTCTCTAAAGTGTTGTGCTACCCCAACGGTTTCGTCATTTTAAAGCACTTAAGATAAAGTCATGTAAAAATACGTGTTTGTCACGTGTTTGTCTCGCATTATCCATAGAGACAAGTAAAAAATAGATATGCAGAAGATAAAACTGTGTCATGTTCAGATTTTATTTCAAAAGCTTTGAAATTGAGTGTTTAAACAAAATTACAAGGGCGACCAAAAAACGGAAGCAAAGCAAACAAAACAAAGAAAATATATCCCTCAACTTACATGATATTGCAAAAAGTATGTTATGAATTCAAACTTTGTGGTGTAACTATCAATTCTAAAGTAAGATGTTTTGTAAATTTTGAATGTTAATTTCCTTTATCCATTTTAATTTTATTTGTATTGTCTTTTTTGTTTAGAGATTAAAAGGTGCGCCGAATAAACCACTTTAACACACAATAAAAAGATAAAAACGTTTGAAGATTTGGAAAATGAAATTGTAGGTACCTTAAGAATGTAGCTGAAGGACCACAAATTGCGATGATTTAGAACTCCATGCCACAACATGCTAGGTACATATTCTTGCAGCATCATAAGATGGAGAGAGACTTGCGTGCAACCTGTGTACAAACACATAGTAACGACTTTTGTCTCTCCTGTTTATGGTTATGTTATTGTGTAATACAGCTATATTGAAAATACGGAATTATTTTCAATATAATCTACGAAAGAAGTTATCTAAATATATTTATTGTGAAATTGGACACTTTCGGTTTATGTATTTTACTTTGAAACACAAAGAACATTTTTAATTAATTAGAACCATTCTATTAGCAAAATTGAAAAAAAGCAAAACTGAATTTCAATGATTATTAAAAGACACATTTGCAAATTTGATCGGTATTTTAATTCAAACATTAAATCACAAACACATTTCGAAGAATCAGTGACATGAATTTTATATTTGTTATTTTGAATTAATATTTCTAGGTTTACAAACTAGCACAAAGTCGTAAACATTTAACTAAAAATGAAACTGTTGAACTCGTGAAGATAATAACATATTTTCGAAATATGTATCTAGTACCGATATGTCAATGCTAGGGTGTCGCAAATCCTAGATTTATCTTTCCTCGTGTTAGTTGGAAATAACGCTTTATGTGCATTTACATACACACTCTTGACAGAAAATAACAGAAAAAGGTTTCAAAATTATTTTAGGTGTTTTAGTGAGAATTAGTTTAAACACAAGTTTGGAACTCAAATTAACAAAACTAAACCTAATACGAGGTCGCAAAAAAAAAAAAAATCATTAGAAATTGTACTTTATCTCAAATCGGAAAATGCCGTTAATCACGCACTCTATAACCATGAAGAAAATGTCATCAATTTGCTTTTTTACATTAACATTTGCATCGTTTTTATTTTCTGTCACAATAATCTATTTGTATATTGTTTACGAATGGTTTCCGTTGCTTTTGCGGAAGTACACTTTTACGTAAATATTTGATTTCCATTTCGCTGATTACTGCGGATTGTGAACAACAGTTGTAAAACTTCTATATATTGGGTAAATTACTTCACATTTTGGTAAGGGTAAAAGTTGCACTTTTGTCGAAAGTCTTTACATATGGGGTAAGATTATTTTCACGTTTGTAACCATTTTCACATCTGCAGGTCCTACAATTATTTCTTGCATTACGAAAATTAAAATTCTCTAAACTAATGACTAACTCTTTTCTGATCGTTGTCTTGTCTATATGTGCTGTAAACGATTGCAATGCTTACATGTCAGACAAAAGGAGGACAGAATATGGTATGTGTAAACGAAGACTGTTACAGACAATCCTTTGCAACACTTTGATTAGATTCCAAATAAAACATTGCACTGCGATCACTGCACGAAGCGCTATCAGTTGTCATTCAACTTCATGTTTTCTTTGTATTTCACTTGACTAATCGGAGTATCGTCTGCCTCATTCCGAGTCAGACATATTCAACCATTATTATTATTTTAACTTAAGACATAAATCAATCAAACTGAAAACCTTAGATTTAAGGAAAATATAAAACAAGGTTTGTGAGATATTTTCCTTCCTTAATTACTTTCCTGGAAACCTTTATTGATTGCCTCCCGTAGCCTGCTTCCTGTAGCATTATGTAACACAAGAGGGTATCAAACTAATTTCATCTGGCACGATCAGAACCAGCCTTGATCTGCATCACGTGGTAAAACACCATGTCAAAAACCATGTTCGTAATCTGTTGTCACAAGGTGTAATTAAATGATGTTAATAATTGTGAGAAAATCACATACAAGCGATGCAAATCTGAGCTTCACTAAATAGTTTCACGAGCTTGAAGCAAAACTATATTGATAATGTTATAGACTGTGCAGAAGTAATAGCTCTGCAAATGAGTTTTGTAATTTGATAACTGAATCAAATAACCTTTTTGCATTAAAATGAAAACAGAAGAAACACTCACAGTTATTATTGTTATTAGGAAATAGTCTTTTCGAACTTTTAAAGTAATTGAAACGAAGGATTTTGTCATAAACACTCTACGTAACAAAAGGAGTAAAAATTCCGGTTTGTCATTACCACATCCCTGGCTTAATACCATTAAACAAAGATTTGATGCAAACCAAGCTTACAAACCAGAGAATATTCTTTCATAACATGATAGACAACCTTTCTTTAAAGAAAAATTATTCTAGATTCAGGGAACGGTCATACTTTACAAATTGCTGACGCTATGATATGTTCTATGATAAATCACCTATCATGGTCATAATTCTTAATTTGCTATATTTACTCTTGAGAGATAACACTAATGTAATTGCGCTAGATATCTAGCACCAAACACGATGTATCTTAATTGTAAGTTGTGTATGTTTGCGAACTTGGAGTTATTCAGATAAATACGTTATATGTAAGTCCATTGAAATGAGTATATAATATTGTTTCAATACTTGTACAATCAAAGGGATGATGAAGCAAATTTTAACAGCTGAAGACCAAACAAAAGGTATCGCAGACAAAATAAGAAAGTTTGTACGATTAGTTACTGCTTAGCGGCAAGAACTAGGATGTAGCAGGCCCTATAATATAATAACCGCGATGTTTCTCAATGTTAATTCTGTTCGTCTCTGCCTAAATGTTTAAGTTAATTAATGGTTAACTACAATCATTTCTACTGGATGTTATGTCATTCAGGAACAATGAGTTAATAATCAAGCTTTGAGCTCCAATGACCCAATACAAACTCACCGTAAGTTATTAATTTTCTAAATAATACCGGTTAATTGAAAAGTAGAAATTCAGACAAGGCCCTCTAAAACGTGGAGAATATATTCTAAAAACAGTACTTCTGAGGCAGCTCGGGTCTCCTTTTATAAAACACATCTTAAAAAATACGGACTTTCTAAAAAAACGTTAAATGAGTATGGAAAAGTTACGTATACCTTGGAAATGTGATTGGAATAGCTATTAAAGTGTTATTAGTAATATGTGATCTTTTTTCATAGTAAGTGAAACTAACAATTAAAATGTAGTAGAAATGCAGCGAAAATAAAAGAATGTAGTTACAATGTGTTGAACAGAATACACTAAGCTGGCGGCAATGTAAATAAGCGGTTTTATATGAAAACCAGCAAATTCACTAAATCAACTATTTTTGAAATGGACAGGACAGACAACCTCCAAATGGATAAAATGCATATAAAGGTTTAGAATAACAGTGGCTGTTACCTGACAGAAATAAAATATGAAATATTGTCGGTGATCTACAATACTGTATTAATCTGAACTCACAAAGTTATTTATCCTTATTTATGATGAAGCTCTGTCTAACTTCCTTTGGTTAGCACACACCTCTTTACTTGCCAAGTTACTTCGTACACGACTAGTAAATTGTGTAAAACTATATTGTTTTACGAAGGTTGTCCATAATATGAAAGCAGTGCGGCTCGTTGCAACAATATTTGTTCAATTGCAGTAATGAAATATGCAACCTTGAAAATTGTCCGAATCGATGGTTTGATACTAAATAGATCATATCAGAGAAGTCAGATGATCAGTTTTATATTCACAGTTGAACAATTAGTTTGGAATTTCTTATGAAGTCATCAAATCTACTGAAAACGTAGTCGAAGCTGACAATGACATTAATCATAAACGTGTCAAACAACTAGAAGCGATGTCACATTAGTTGTAACTTGATCACATAAAGTATGAAATCAATCAGACTCTACTATTGTATTAACTCTATACATCTTTTATAAACCTTTAAAATAAAAATAAGGTGGTTAAAGCAATGACGAGTTTAAGAAACAAAAAAGTACATATGAATCAACGTAACACAAAACTCCAAATAGAGTTCTAAATTTGAATTTACAGCTATGCAAATGCTTTCATGATCTCCCCTGTTACAGGAAAGCTCCATTAAAGTGTTGTTATACAACTTCTCATAGAAATCTGTTTTCGGTGATGAAATGTATCACATAGTGACAAGCGCCGGATATCTCGGAGGGGCAAAATTTAGGCGCACCTGGGCATGCTTTTCAACGTATGCAGGATTTTACAAATAATGGGGTATCACATGTGTATGTGCAATAATTTAATTTATCTACTCCATTGAATTTAATATTTTTCAATCCTGGCTGACATCATTATAATGTATATTGACAACCGATTAACTAGTGAAGTCTAATTTCTAAAAGTCACTTCCACTTTTGCGACTGTCTCTTTTCGCGTCAAGGACATTTTTAATTCCAGCATTTATGCCTTCATTGTATGGAGGAATAACTATATGCAATAAAAACTCCGTTCATGACTAATTTGAAATGTATCAGGAGGCAAGATCGCATTGTCTATCCTGTAGCAATACATAGCACAAGAAAGTATCGAACCAACTTCATATGGCACGGACAGTACCAGCTTAGATTTGTAACATATTGACATTTATGTATAACACATAATGTAGTCTGCATTCGTAGAAAGTTAATGTTAGACGAAGTCAAATGTAACACTGAACGAGGCCTAACTTAGTAGCTCCAGAAAGCGTCTGTACAGAATATTACTTTAAACGATTGAATTGTGCATAGTAAATCTTCAAAAATGATGCTTGTACTTCAATACATGTATCAATTGTATTGAACAACTTAAGTGTTGACATAAAAACAGAAAGAAATTACTCAGATTATTTTTCTCAAACATTGAGCTAATATCATTTAGAGCTTAAATATCTGAAGCAGTAGGTTACACTTCTTAATACCACTGATGATACCATCACATTTTATCATTTTGAGCTTTTAAACATATTGTAAATGTAGAAAACCAAAATTTTATATGGAGACTGGGATGTCAGACGATTGGAATAAGTTACTGCCACCTGTCACTTAATCGTGTACCGTGATAAATCACATTGGTTCATTATTCTTAATTTGTAAGATGTACACTCAAGAGTGTCAGGTATAAACTTGCTTAATTACTCGTGGGACATCTCTCGCACGTACAAATCCTGTATATCTTACTTGTAATTCATTACGATTGCTAACTTCGGTAACTTCAACTGTTCCTGAATAACTGCATAACATACTACAACTTTAATCACATGCTGTAGAAAGTGTAGTGCTCAACACATGAGGTCATATGACATTCGCAAACTAATTACACTACAAGCATTTTCTATACAAAAACAACAAAACAAAATTGTGACTTTAGCAGTGATTCAAGTAGCACTCGGTGACGAAAAAAATATTAGTCATAATCAGTAACGCAAATTTTCTTCGAATGCTGTACAAGATATATCCTACTGCAGTAACTTGGCAAAAGCGACACGCGGTGGATACAATGTGACTTATGTCGACCACTTTGTTTTGGAAAAAGTTCAAGGTATTTTTGATGCAAAAGCAAAAGAAAAAGATGTATGCTTTGTTGCGTTTACAATAACCGTTGCATCACACGACATAATGTTCATTTAAAATCTGCGTTAATGTCTCTTATTGGGTTACGCAGAGCTATTTCAAAGACCTATTATCAGTTTGATAAATAGCAATCTAACAAGTGTCCTTGACTGCGAAGGAACGCAATTTCGATTTTCACAAATACAAATGAAATTGCCTTTTGTCAAGGTTATTGAAATGGTCCTAAATTCTCAGTTCTACCCATTGCCACTCAGTAGCTATATGTAATTAGTATATTTGTTTCTATCGAAAGTGTTTCGCAAATTAGTTTATAGTAGAAATGTAAGTTTTCTGTAGCCCTCTTTTTTGCATAATTTGTTATCGTAGACAAGATGTTCCTAAAGGTCAATGTTGTCTTGACATAACAATGACACTTCGCAAGTTTTCAATGTTGTTTCAAAAGTGGTAAGTATTCTTTCCTGGTGTGACACTTATAGGTAATGAGGACAAAGCCATGCGCCATTAAGCTAACGAAGAAATAATGTGTTTTTTGCAATGGTAGATAATTTTCAGCAAGTGTGTGGGAATAAAACATTGAATATTTTCCTTCAATAACTAGAGAACTGAATTTTCATACAATTTTAACAGTATTAGAGAGGTCTATATGATTAGTCTCGTGTTAAAGTTTCGTTTCCATTTCGGTTAAGGCAGTGTGCACTTCCCATGCTTATCTTTTCTGAAAATCGAACAGAGCATTTACTTTGGCAAGGGAAATAGCTATTGCTATGAATGTTTTGCATTTCAGATAAGTTGTGTGGTTGAAAAACAAATCAGTAAATAAACATTTTTAACCAAAGCGAACTTTCTAAAATCAGGATGAATTGGTTGTTTCTGAAAATAATACGGGTTTAGTAAATGTCATCTTGTAGAAATCACAATTCGAACAGGCCCTAAAATCACATGACATGATATCTATTCTGAAACATATATTATCCCTTCCACAGCAACTCTCTCACCCCTTCATGACGCGTTAGCAGATATAAAAAGTCTTCAAACTTCAGCACAAAATAATCAGCATAAAACTTTGTAGAGTAGATTCAGCCTATCGTAACGTTTATGTCGCTGTATGGTGGTAAATAGTAAAACAACACCGGTTCTAATAAAGATAGATTTATATCAAGTGCAACTTAGATCATTTTCTTTCCTCAGAAGTGATGTAAGAATATGTCATAAATAAGATAAGTGATAATAGACTAGGTGTCACCTTGGATGATATTGGATATATTTATTTTCTAAAATGCCATACTTGTTTCATTAATTTTATGAGTTATGAATTTTCTTGACACATGTCTGTATTAGTATGTCCGTTTACTTGAATTATAGTTATTTAGGGGAATATCCTTTAAATAATGGTTTCAAATCTCGCAATTGTAACATATTTTTCCGAGTGGTGAATGCGGTTTATTTTCAAAAGCGCTGTTTTGTTACACCTGGGAACAGTATATTACTTTCATGAAAGTATTAACTATCTGATATATTTACATATTGCAATACAATACTTTCTGCTAGCTTAGCTTACAGATGACTGCATAATATTTGAATGAAGCGGAGGACCACAGCGATCAAAATGTGTGGTATGTTTAGTGTGTTATGCCTTTAAATTATAGGAACACTTTAATACCCATGGTAAACATTTTCCATTAAGCAATTTCAGCCTATTTTTTACTCTCAGACATAGTTATATTTTTGTCTGACATCTATTGTTGAAATGACGTTTTAATAAAGGACTGCTTTGTCCTTTGTTGTTGTTTTTTCAATACAGTGTACATAGAGATTTTTGTGCACGCTTCATCGTCAAAAACCCTGGCAATGAAATTCACAAGAGATATTAGTACCAAGCCTAGTACTGCATATTTGTTCGTTTTATTTTACACAGAGTTGTGGTCCTTTTTTGTTGTTTCTTTACAATGCAGCATACATAAGGATTTTTGTGTTTTTTATCATCTTCTAAACCATTTGCCAAAATTGAATGAAACTTTGCAGGAGTGATTATTTTCCCATTCAAAGGTTTTAAAATATAACATTTAGTTTCATGTCCTGTGTGCACGCGATGTGCGATATTTATCACATTCGGTAATAGTGCTAGTTGGTGAAGTATGCAATATATTGTGTGAATAACTTGCATTTCAAGAAAACATTCCTATAACTGTTAATATTTAAGGGATTGTCAAGTGACGGATATTTGATGAATTATTGAAAATAACAATTACGACATGAATTTTCATCTGATTAGGTAAAACATTCAAACTATTTCCGAGTCTTAGTAACAGTGAACTTCTCCCTGTCAGTTCTGGCTTCAAATGCAATATTAATTTTTCACTCTTTGCAACTTTCCACATAAAAAGTTTCATTGCCATATTTCGTTCCATGTTCATGTTACAGAAATTAAGTGTTATTTTTTAATTTAATAACAACAGTTCCATATATATAAATCATCTAGCCGTGGTGTTTTTTTTTCATTTTTGCTGCAGTGATTTCAAATGTTAACCACTCTGTATAAAAAGCAAGTTTTATAACAGTAAGCCATGTCATACTAGTGTTATTGAATATGATTTTTATATTAATGAAGTTTTATTGCACCATAACATTTCCTGATAGGGCCATTATGCGGAGTTAAACTTGCGTTGCTAGTCATTGTGACCTCGAACCTTTATCTCCAGAGGTCCGAAATATAATTCAAAGGTTTCACTGTGAGTTTGTTTTAATTAGCAGGTTTTATTGACATTATGTCATGCTAAAATAAAATAGAAATGACTGCCTACTCATCCGCCTATATACCGAACTTGTTGAAAACCTGGTTAATATATATTTAAAAAAAGAAAGTTTTTATACACCAATAGTGAATGACGTTTAAGGGCTTGCATTTTTGAAGTCCAGAATTTTGTTAAAGTTAGTCGACCAGTGCATCAACTTAATATTACGTGAATGCCTGAAAGCAGAATGTCTGAATACACGAGTAAGTGTCATTATGACAGATTTAAATTTGAAAGGATATGTGGGAGAGGTATGATTCAAGTAATATTAAAACGAATAAATATTTCTGGTCGCACATGGTCCCTGAAATTGTATAAGGCTCTTTATCAGAACTTGTGGAGTTTGCAGTGTTTCATTAACTTCACAAAAATAAGGAGTAAGTAAGTAAGGAGAAATTAGACATATTTTCGTCGAACTAACAAGCATTTTGAAGCACTTAATTTCAATAGAGAGGTTGTCAGGTAACAAATCACTCTTAAAAGCTATTTAATAAAAAGGGCAAATTTTATAAAATTGCGCATTTTTCTTCTTTCATCTACTACACGTAAAGAGAGAGTTACAATGAAAATTTTGTATCGAACAGGGAAGCAAGAGGATGTTATTTGATTATTTATTATTTTACACCATGAAACATTGTTGTTTTATGCTCATATGTGAATAATTATAAGACTTAAATAGCAAAAAAATACAAATTTTATGTATTTAAATCTAACAATGTGTTTAGTATATCTCTATAGTAACAAAATAAGCAGACTGAGAAATCGATAACGTCAATAGCGTATTTTCAAGGGCGACAATTTCGTCAATAAACCAACAACTGGCTCGGCATTTGTGGCAATATGCATTAAATACTTTTTCCCTTTTTAATGGCGAACTATTACACTGTTGCCTCAAGAATTTTTTTATTTCAGGCAATTGCATTTTATATTCCAGTTTCACTGAAGAATGATAAGTTTGATGCAATACAAAGTAGACACATGAATTACAGATTTGATTAACAGTATTTAGAAGCAACGGTCAATATGTGAGGCTAAAGTTACAATACAAAAAACGAAGCAACTAAAACTCCATTAAAATGTGTTAGAATGATAGATAAGAATTGTTAGCTTGCGAATTCGTGAGACATGTTCCACCCTTGATTACTTTTCTGGAAAGTGTATTGATCAGCTGGCATCTGTAGCATTACATCACACAAAATGGTATCTTACTATTGTCGTCTGGCGCGGTCAGGGCCTGTCTCAATCAGCGTCACTTTGTGCAATATGAGAACGACCTTTCTAAAGCACATCTGTACAGGTTTAATTTTGCCAGTACTGTATATAATGGGGGAGGGGATCAGATAAGCACGACACCAAACGAAATCTCACTAGCGTCAGAGCATTCTAGTAAAGCGTCAGTGTAGAAAGATAGTTGCACTGATTTAGATTTTGCAGAAGATAGTTTCACAAATGATGCTTTTACTTCCGCGTAGGTATCAAATGATGATGTTTAGAAGCACTTAAATATTATTCAAAGACAGCTGTCACTATTTTATGTATCTCGATCAATCATCTTTAGCCATTATTCTCAGTGTTACATTTGAACGCAAGAGTATCAGATATAAACTTGTTTAATTGCTCGTACGATCAAATCAAATCAATCTTACTTGTAATGCATTGTGTCTGTTTGCTTACTCAGATACTCTAACACCGCTCCCTATAACGCGATTAACAGCGTTCCTTACAAAGCAATGACTTTAACAGAAATGTGTCTGAATTTTAAATAAATGGTGTGGAAGCGTAGTTCGAAAGACATTGTAAGCATACTGAATGATATCACGTGATGTTTCTTGAGAAAAGTAAAATTAACTAATCATCATACGTGTTCATGTATGATCCAGTCTAATGAAACACAATTGTGACCTAGATGTGGATTCAAGCAGCGCTCAGTGAAATTGTTTAGAAGAGATTCCTTCCAATAAGTTTGTTTTCAAAGCAATTACAAGACAACAAAAGGTAAGAATATTATATCATAGTGTAACCTGATATATTAACAATTACAATCGCATATGCATAAATTGTTTTTTGTTAGTCCATTATATGGAATTTAGTTCAATGCAAAGGAAACAACAAACAGAATACGCCAGTTTCAGTAATATTCACAATAAAACAGTATGCTCAAGCAGAAATCCGTTAACCCTGTAGAGTTTAATAAAGATCTTGCACATAATGTACGAGAACAATTTTCTATTTAAATAACAGCTGTGTCAGCGTTCATCGTATTTATACTCATTGGTTGCATATTCAGATACACATAATGCTGCCGTTGTAATTTTGTGATAATCCATCAAATATTCAGAAGTTTATTTAAATATCAGAAATTTAGTAGAAGAACACTGTCAAGGTATTCTACTTTAAAGAGTAAACCAGCCAACCCGCTTGACTTTCCATTGTCAGTTTTTGGAAACTATCAGTATTAAGGTCTACATTTCAATTTCATTTAAAGAATGCTTGCAGTTATACAAGTATTTCTATATCTGTCTGTCCAACTGTTGACGTTTCCTAAAAGTTATGAGTTGAGGGCAACAGAAATCATCCTCCAAATACGAACTTGAAGTTATGTTTATCAAATACATCAGTTTCCAAAAAACTATGAGTGCATTCATAAAGATTTAAGTAGTTTGTGTCATTTTCCTATAATATTTTGATAATTTTGTTACTAGATCCCGTGTTAACCACAATATATCTTGCAAGGCAAGGTTTTGGCTATATTTGGAACAGAAACAATATTGTATTGACCGATGACACATTGCAAGTTACCTCTTTTGTCTCCAAAGTGAGTATTAATCTTAATTTGTCAGCACTACTTACGTAAATGAAATTACAAAAGACGTTTCCGAGCGCTCATCGCAACTGTAATTGATATTTTCCGCTGCGGATGACACTTGTAGGCCAAACGGAAAAGGCCACGCTCCGTTCAGTCAATAAAATAAAAGTGTTTCTCTCTGAATGGGCCATATATTTAAGCTTGTGTGTGGTAATAGAGCATGAAATTGCTTGTCTTCCTCTCGAGTTTTCATAACATTTTATATGTTTTCGAGAGAACTGTGCGTATGGTCAAACTCAATTTCGCAACTTAACAGGCAATTCAAAGAGGCTAACTGATCTCTGCAATCTATTCCGAAAAGTTAAGAGTTAACTAATGAAATAAACCACGGAAATTGACAATGTTTACAGTCGAAGCTGTTTTCATTCCTTTTGTTCTTTATCTCCATATGTAAAAGTTGCATTAATAAAACCTTGACAGAAATGATATATTTGTAACAGAGAAGCACCTTTCGTACTTCACTTTTTTAGCTGTTTTGGAGTCCTCATAATGTACGTTGAACTAGAAATATACACATTTATCTAGAAATTACTAGTTTATGAACCTAAATGTGTATTTTAAATTCTACATTGATCAATGTTATAACGGTATTTTAACATTGCTTGTTTCGTATCCTTATCACTTAGAACCTTCCAAGTGACAGTTAAAATATACTTTGAAATAGTAGACCATATTTACCGTATTTGATCTTTGCATTTTGTTCTATTTTCGAATAAAGAAAGGTTATAAGTAGTTGATGAGACCTTTAAAATGATGTATGTATTCTAACAGTTATTTATCATCAGAAATGTATTAACTGTATAACCCGAAGGCATCTGACTTTTTTGTATTCGGCTATCTTACCGGACAAAGTGTTTCGTGTTCCGGATCATTAAGAATCTTTTGTGTGAGCTTCTGAAAACAAATGATACAGCTCATGATTACAAAATAGAAGTAGGTCAGTAAGTGTCCTTAAAATGTCTCATATTTGTTGAACAAGGCTTACCAAGAAGTTTTGTCGTTTTTTTTATACACTATTCTTTACTTAAAGGAATTGTGTCACTAATTTTTTATGTATGTCTTTAAACGATTTTATGCTCATATATCTGGTGTGAAACTAGGCTTTATTACCCTTCCATGAAACTGCGGTCTTCTGATTGGTCAACGATCCGAAAATATATATTGATTTTTACGGGCAAGCCGGTAATATACACTTGACATAACCCCGTTACTGTGCCCAATGCTGAACGTGAGCTTGTTCGCCGCGTACACTACGTCAATGTATGAGTCCGTGCTGATTTGTGACGTCGCGCAGTGACATTGAGGTATCATAAGGGGAGTTGAAGGTCTGGTTACGTTCTGACGCTAAATAGATAAAACATATACGGAATCTTTCAATATTTAAGAAAGGGAAGGGTAATAAAATTGTTATTTGTTTTTTGACGTGATATATGGGGAAATATTATCCGCCTCGACAAAATATTACCCTCGCCTGACGGCTCGGGTAATATAAGTTTAGGCGGGCAATATATCCCCATATACCACTTCAAAACCAAATACATTGTAACATATAATATCTTATAACATTTCTAAGTAAACCACGGAAATTGACAATGTTTACAGTCGAAGCTGTTTTCATTCCTTTTGTTCTTTATCTCCATATGTAAAAGTTGCATTAATAAAACCTTGACAGAAATGATATATTTGTAACAGAGAAGCACCTTTCGTACTTCACTTTTTTAGCTGTTTTGGAGTCCTCATAATGTACGTTGAACTAGAAATATACACATTTATCTAGAAATTACTAGTTTATGAACCTAAATGTGTATTTTAAATTCTACATTGATCAATGTTATAACGGTATTTTAACATTGCTTGTTTCGTATCCTTATCACTTAGAACCTTCCAAGTGACAGTTAAAATATACTTTGAAATAGTAGACCATATTTACCGTATTTGATCTTTGCATTTTGTTCTATTTTCGAATAAAGAAAGGTTATAAGTAGTTGATGAGACCTTTAAAATGATGTATGTATTCTAACAGTTATTTATCATCAGAAATGTATTAACTGTATAACCCGAAGGCATCTGACTTTTTTGTATTCGGCTATCTTACCGGACAAAGTGTTTCGTGTTCCGGATCATTAAGAATCTTTTGTGTGAGCTTCTGAAAACAAATGATACAGCTCATGATTACAAAATAGAAGTAGGTCAGTAAGTGTCCTTAAAATGTCTCATATTTGTTGAACAAGGCTTACCAAGAAGTTTTGTCGTTTTTTTTATACACTATTCTTTACTTAAAGGAATTGTGTCACTAATTTTTTATGTATGTCTTTAAACGATTTTATGCTCATATATCTGGTGTGAAACTAGGCTTTATTACCCTTCCATGAAACTGCGGTCTTCTGATTGGTCAACGATCCGAAAATATATATTGATTTTTACGGGCAAGCCGGTAATATACACTTGACATAACCCCGTTACTGTGCCCAATGCTGAACGTGAGCTTGTTCGCCGCGTACACTACGTCAATGTATGAGTCCGTGCTGATTTGTGACGTCGCGCAGTGACATTGAGGTATCATAAGGGGAGTTGAAGGTCTGGTTACGTTCTGACGCTAAATAGATAAAACATATACGGAATCTTTCAATATTTAAGAAAGGGAAGGGTAATAAAATTGTTATTTGTTTTTTGACGTGATATATGGGGAAATATTATCCGCCTCGACAAAATATTACCCTCGCCTGACGGCTCGGGTAATATAAGTTTAGGCGGGCAATATATCCCCATATACCACTTCAAAACCAAATACATTGTAACATATAATATCTTATAACATTACTTGTCACAAAATGGCAACCACTAATGGTAACAACAGATGTTTTAAAAAATCTGTTTCGAGGTTCCATCAAACAGGGAACAATGTATAAAATATACTAATTTTTGGGAGTATGTTCTAAACCGTGTTCAAAACTAGAAGACATTTACGAAATTTTAGAACAGTTCGTGAGTTGTTTCTTTTAACAGTTCGTGAGTAATTTCTTTTATAGCCTTTTTTGTACCTCTATTGACAAATTTGCTTTAAATTTAATATCATGATGCACTTGTTTCAGACCAAATTATCAATACGGTTAATATCGTCACTTATGTTATCTTCTGGACTTTTTCATACTGTCATTCGGAATAAAACTCGTTATTTGTCAAGTTGTAATGCTTAGTAATTAAAAATCTCAGTGTACTTGTATTTGGTTGAGTCGTTTCATGGTTTAAATTTCCGTCGTGTACAGTGCCGTTGCTTATTTTATTTTTGAAGCTATGCCGTATTTAGTTCGTGTCTGTTTATGTATTCAGGTATATGAATGTGATATTTTGAGCTTCAAACAGGAAAATATAATAAGCAGTTTAGTCTGTTAAAAAGAAAAGTAATAATCACACCCTTAATCTTGATGACACTGGTCACTACATTATCATTCCTTCGAACTTGCAAATTCGGTTAAAGCTTAGCAACTGTTCTGTTTTAAACATTAAAAGGTTGTGTAATTCGTACTGTGGTCATAAATTGCCACACACAATACCGCATCTTGAAAAATCAAATGTTGAAAATTAAGTTAACTTTATAAAATATACAAGTATTATTTCTCGAGTACACTTCAGAGTCTGATATTTCATGTATTTTCTGTAAACATTGTCAAAGTTGCGCAGATCTTTGTTTAATTAGTAGTCATATCATCAATCTTACACACTAACAATTATAGATCTTCTTCTTCTCTTCTTCTACGTCTTCTTCTCTGTTGATGGCTAACAGTCAATAATGAACTATTACGGGCATCTTATATAAATAATTTTGATAAGAATGTACTCTGTAATAACAACGCTGCAACTCATCGGAAATTATTTTCTACAGAAAGAAACTCCAGGGATTTTCCTTATCATTTTTGTCTGGGATTGTCTTTCACAAACAAGTTTCAAATATCTGCAATATTTGCAATTTCAATTATGGTAATTTAATTACATTAAATGCACAACGGCGTTAAATTTTCACAAGTCATTCTATCACTACAGGAAATTAGAATTTATCAGTGAAATAGTCGGTAGCTAAACCCTTGTCGGGCAGCACGTAGAGGTCGTTTATTTTGCCATGACAGAGGAAAATACAAAAAATGTAGTTTTAAGGCATTCAGTAAGTGTTTTATTGCATGACATAAGAAACATATTTTATAAAGGTTATTATACACATGTTTGATAACAATTTTCTGCTCACGTATCCTTTTTGAAAAACATCTAAATCCTCCTCGCCTTAAACCATTCAGCTAATGCCATTTTGTTGGTTTATGTGTTGTGCTTATATACACTAAATAACTGTTTTATTCTGACATAATGTGGCAATTAATGAACATTGACTGGTAAGCGACTATGAACTCGTCATATAGCATCACCTTTTGGCCGGCATTTATAAAATGAGTCCTGCAATAAGTTTTACTCGTTGATAATCGTATAATAATTGGTAATGGAAACTTTCGCTGCAGTTTAATTATGTAAATAAACACTCGAAATACAAAATACATCCAATCAATAGAATAGTTTGATATAAAACATTCAGTTATAAATGCCAGTCCACTGATTTTACATTTTGATTGCGTAGTTTAGTTTACCCACACAATGTCAAAACAGCATAAAACTTGTTAGTAAAAAGAAAAGCCTTACCTTTGGCAAACATAACTATGTTCTTTGTTTTTACTTTTGTCCTCTTGAATATTGATAAGTCTAGATAAATATTTGATAGACAGAATAATGTTTGCAAGAATAGTTACGTGTTTTAGGAGTAATAACGTAATTAGCCGAGTCAACAGTGTATCATGGCCACTTTCGTACAGGTTTAAGCTTTGCCCCCTTTCACAACGCATGTCAGTTTGCTCTGGTGTAGATTCATTTCAAAGCTATGATACAAATAGACCTATGACTTCCTGTTGGCTTATTGTCATTTCACAGCATCTCCTTGTCAAAAGTAATTATATTGATGTAACATATTAAAGAAACCAGCAAGACAGATACAGAAAAGTTAGTACCTTTACTATGGAAATGGTTACAATAATTATGTACACCAGGGGATTTGAGACAGAAAGTATGGGTTCAACGAATTCGGATGAAAATACAAAACTCTAAACCTTGTATGTTTTAAACAAAAGTTCAAGTTTTCTATTTATATGCCCACTTTTCAAACAATTCTAGATAATTAGTTAAACTTTACCTCTGGTCCAACATCTGAGGTGTTGACACTAGTAACTAGTTCTTTCAGAAAACCGTCTAGCTCATTGTCCTCTATGTACCCATTACCTAGAAGAAAGGAATACAAAATGATAAAACACGCAGCACACGCCCGCACAGAAGCATGACTACTCCAACAATGGCAAAAGGCATTGACGGGTACACTCTTCACTTTGCTAACGTAATAAACCAACACTTTTACAAAGATAAAAAGGCTAACACATACAAAATGTAAACACAACAACAAGCAATGAACAAACACACATATCAGAAACATGTTGATTCCGAAGTTACCGTCTTTGAGTGGTCAGTCAATCACAAAATTTGCATTTAGGGTTTGCACTTGGTTTGTAGTCTGTTAAACTCTCACTTCCTAGGACTCAACCTTAGAGAAACTGTGTAAGTGTAATATACATTAGCAGGATAGCGGAAAGAACAGCATTGAGTCCTAAACATTATACTTATCTTGTAATCTAACAGGAAGGTGTAATGACGGACTACTCTAAATGAATACTATACACACAGGGCGTTACCAAACCTACTTACTAACCCCCAACCACATGGGTATAATGACTGACTGTAACGGTATCAACAGTCAAACAAGTGGTGTGTTGAAGAATGCAGTTACTCGATTATGACCCCTCTTAATATATTTTTATTGTGATTGAAATCGTCGTTGTTCTTTATTGTACAGAGTTTGTAAATAATATCTTTATAAATATACTAAGTATGTGTGATACCTAGCATAAGAAATGTTACAGGCAAGTATGTTTTAAAAGATATGTTGAAAAACTTTGTAAATTGATTGGGCTATTTAAAGTAGCGATGACTTTGTTGTAATAACTGTTTAGTCATAGTTGAAAACTTCTAACTTGGAACATGCCCTTACAAACGAAATAAGCTGCGATATGTAGACTTGAAGTATGATGTAGCAAATATGGAGAATTGACTATATTGAAATTCAAAACATTTTAAGTCTGAATAAGAAACAAAACCAAACAAATAAAACGAAATAGTTTCAATTCCCAAGTGATACGGTTAATCATTATGATACTAAGATTTAATAAACATGATTTATCTAATTTCTTGAAACACATCGTTATCTGCTCGAGGCATGTTGATTTGCAGGGTGACTTAATGGTTTTTGATCTTTCTTCATGAATCAGCATTTTAGCGAGCTGGTATAAAACAGAACTACCTATCATACTACAACTATTGCAGAGAATACAAACTTACATTTTAATTTTTATTTGAGGAGAGATAAATTTGTATCGAATTAACACTTTGTTTGTGAAGTCTGTTAACTGTTGGTAAGAGACACACCACAATACATGGACTGTTTGTAGTTCCTAAATTCATTGGTACTAAATAAAATTTAGATGATTACATAATTTATCACTGTTATTTATGATACGTGGAAATTAGTACAAATTATTGTAAATTATTGTACCAAACTTTGTGCAACATTGTGTAAGGAAAAATTCTAAACATCCTAACTTATTGTAAAGTGGCATTGTTTCCTGTTTTCTTTTTCAGATACACTATAGTCAGTAAGCATCAGAATATTTAGCAAAAGAAAATAGAAAACTAGTAACTTTGATTAAAACATTTTTTGACCAGGCTTGCAAGCATCTTGGTGGAAATTTCACGATTTTTGAATACTAATTATAGCCTCTTGTAATAAAGCAATTTTGTCTGTGTTGTTTTATCGTTGTATAACCACAAACCGTTATAACTGCGTCTTTGGGGTATTTTGGTGTTGGAAATGTTTTTAATTCGTTTACTCAATGACTTAAAAAAACAGTGTGCGGTACATAAAAGTCAATTTGTAAATGCAGACAATTCTGATATTATAAAATATTTATCTTGGAAGAGGATCTGACAACAAGTCTCTCAGTATGAAATTGCTTGTATGCGGTGTTTCTACAGCAACAGACAATCTCCGACTGTTTTCATTACTCAATGTATAGCATTGACCTTTATTAACTGTTTCGAGTAGCAGTATACATTAGGAATGTTTTAAATTAAAGTAAATAAGATACTCTTTTACTTCAGATTATATCTTTATAATGTTAACACACATGTGTTATAAGAATTTCAATTTAAACGTTCTGACCCAGGCCAGCGCGTCATTGCATCACAATGAAGTTATGTGAAAGTGAATGATGAACGAAGTTTGACACTGCTCAACCATTCCAATGAATAAAACATTCATCTTATTTCGTTCCTCATAGAAATCTCATTAACAGTGTGAAGTTTTAAATGGAACATTCACACACATTATTCCACCTACGAGACTTGAGGTCGATGTGCTTATGAGAAGTTTGCGCGTCGTCTAGTTCCGTATATGAATAAGGTGAACAGTAAGTAATATATGCACATCGCTTTCACATAACAAGAAGTAACGTATTGCACTTTCTACTAAGCACATATGTGGACGTTTAACTTGACCTACCTATATTTGTCTTATCTACGAAACTGTTAGTGTTTCATTCTAAATAAATGTTGTTCCTAGAGTCGTCACATGTAACAGTTTAAAGTGCTTGACGTTTTACGCTTTCATTTGACATACAGCCATTTTTCTTTCAATTTTGTCTTTAAATATTTTCTTAACCATGATAGCCGTAGTAAGTTTTCATAGCCTATAGTTAGTAGTGCAAAACACATGATTTATTGTTATTCCAGTAAATAGCACCGCAGACAATGATGATTTCAACCCCAAACAAGACAACAAATCCTTTTGCCCTCAATAAGTAGACCTGGAAGTGTGACTCGATACGATTAAAATTTCTTTATATTTGAGTTCAAATTAGTAGGTAGATCCATGAAATAATTATTTGCGAAAGGTCACTTGGCGTTTAATGCCTATCTGAAAATTGACTTTAACTAGTAATTGTCAGGTTATTTAAATGATAATTGCTTGTGTTTTTGGAGAAAATTATTATTATGTTTGCACAATATTTTATGAGACCTGCATTAACATAGTACTCTTAAAGCTAGTGACACCGTATATTTTACAGGAAAACAATCATTCAAACTAAGACCCGCCTCCTGTACAAAAACAATAGCATCAAGAGACTTAAATCACATTTATTATTATTTAGCGAAACGTAATTATCCCCGCTGCTCTCTTGCTGACAATTCTTGACCAGTTTCTCCCGCAAAAATGTCTTTCTAAACAAGTTCACTTGCCTTTTGGCTAGTGTTTTTTCCAATACTGCTCTTTCATCAACCCAGCTATTACAAATCAAATTGCTTCTAATTTTTTCCATTTACTAGTAAATTGACATTGATAATACTTCCCTGTGCGATAATGGAAAATCTTCAGTAATGTTACTGTATTATAGTTTTCAGATATCTCTATAAACCGTCTAGTACGTTATTATCGTGTCGATATCTAGCTGTCAGTGATTCGAAGGTTTTTGTCTACGTATATTTTAGAGATAAGATGCAACAGCCAGTCTTTTACAGTTTGCAACGAACCTCATGTAGTATACATTGCTGTTTTTAATTCCACATATACAAACTTCGTCTGAGCACAAATGTGGTACTTACAATATGATTGGAACCGTATATTGACAAGTTTATTATTTTGTTTACAATGAAAAAATCTTTATAGTTTAAAAAGTAAAAATATCTACTTTTGCCTATTAATATGTTATGGGAACCCAGTATATACATTGAAGTGATATTACCCTTCAGAGTGACCATCCTATTTTTGAAAAGACATAAGTGAATGATTTATTCTACTTGAAAAATGAACATTGCCAAAGTTTTAACAGAAATACAATAAATATGCATCTGTATCACGATTTTATTCCCATAGAATATAGAGTAAATCACCTAAAATCATTGACTATCCTAGTCAAAAATAAACATTTAATACTTTCTTATTATGTACATATTAATCTATATCATTCAGTAAGAGAAACAACTTTGCATAATTCACTTTTTACATGCTAACATAACATTTACCAGGTTTTCAGTTTCGTTCTTGATTACCAGTATAACACAATATGGAAATTCTGTAGGGTAATATAACTTAAAATAGGTTTTGACACTTAAACACCTTCACACGGTATTTCTATAAAACGTCGTTGCTGATGGCTGTCACGTTTGTCCATTTGCAAATGAAAAAACGGCCTTTGCCGTATCTTTCAATCCCGTCAAGATGACAAAATGGTATTTTTCGCGCTTGCCGTTGTATCATTCTGTCGATATGTCGCCTACTTCAAAACATTAGAATGAAAAATATAAAGACAGACATACCAAACGAAATGAAGTACAAACGAATATCAATTACAAAATATAAAATACCAATCGCCAGAACATAACATTGCATTTATCTATTTCTTTACACCGATGTTCGACTGGTTCTCTCTAGTTCAAAGAGAACTCGACATGAATTCAAAAAAAAGATTATTTCTTCGCTTTTGTGTCATTGTTCTTCAAAATCAAACACTGGAGAAATGACAAAAAACTAACTGCAAACTTAAAACAAACAACACTATGATAGCTTTCCGACTAATGCAGTGGATGGTACCGGCGGAAAGGAGCTAAGTAGTGAACAAATGACAGTGGTGTCGAACATCTTTGCGTTAGATGCCTTAACAAACCTTGTGAAGCCTAATGTAGTTGTAAATATCGTACGTATTCATGGTATAATGTGTTTTATTGTCTAAAATGTATTTATCCATACTTAAGTAGTTAGGATGTATAAAATACATGTATTTAGATTAAATAAAACATAGCAAAACTTAAGTGTTTGTGTTTTCAATACTGGGTTGACCAAATGCCTTTATATTGCAATTTCAAACTTCCTTCTGTATTTAAATGGTGTAACTATCTTAATTCTCTCCCCTTATCATTTACAGTCTGTTCATATTTGGTCAACAATTCATTTGCACATTTAAGAGGCATACACTATTTTCTATTTCACATAAATGAAGTGTTAATGCAAAGCTAAAGACTATATAGCAAATATAGCACAGGTTATATAAGCCCTGAAACAGATGACTAATTATACAATCACATAGGAGGAAGTACAATAATTCTTACATTTTTATAGAAAAAGAATAGTTGTTTCTATTGGCATATGTACCTTCAATACATGTATATAATATGTTAACATTCATATTGGCTGAATGTGTTTCATTGTCTCGAATCCGCATATTATTGATATTTAATATTATCAACCATTAACTGCATGCAAAACTGTAAATAAATTCCGTGCATTTCATCTTTGCCTAAAGGAGAATGTAATGGTGATACAGGAAATCATGTAATGTTTGAATGACAGAGCAAATAGGATCGTTACCAGACTAGTTTATGGGAAAGCAAATAAAGTGCATAACAAGAACAAGGTCTTTAATATTCATTTCCTTATTGCTTTGGGGAAAGTTTCTAATGATTACAATGTGAAATTAATTATCCGCCAAGTAAACGAACTAGTTGAAGTTAGAAATTACTACTGAATATTTCATAAACTTTCATAATCTGTGTGCAAACAGTATGTGTTGATTGATAAATATTTTGTTTTGATTTTAACGATATGCCCTTTTCAAGTATCATCATACTAAGAAAATACTAGTAAGGTCGCTGTTCCCATCAATGTAGTCCTCTAGCATACTGATACAAAAATGATATATTTTGCGGGAAAATATACTGGAGAACAGTTTTGAATAAGATTTCACATTTCACCAGGGTGACAAAAAGTCATTTTGTTTGGTTTTCGATTGGCTGTTTAATTTATGTCCGATGACCCCTTTTTATGTGATGCCTGTCGAATAGATGAAAAAATACCATTTTCCCGACCTGATGGAACCAAAAGGTGTACATTGTCTACTATTTTAACTAATGTTGGTATCGATATGTTTGATATAGCGTCATAAATAAAATTCCACATCCTTACACAAAGAAGAAAATGGACGCTAGATACCACACCAGCGCGCGTTGTACATTGCAACCTACGCAATTCATCATCTATTTACGTCCTGTCTAAAGTCTTTCTTATATGCTCTTTTAGGTAAATACATTTCTGTTGTGCATTTCTCATTAAAAGTAGCCAGTGTAATAGTTGTTGCATCTTGGAGTTTTGAATTGTGTTCAATTTGTCCGTTGATCGAGATGGTACTTTTGACGGGTAGGTTCACAAAAAATTCATAAAGATTTTGATGGCCAATTTTATACATCAAAAAGCGGTAAAAGTCATATCAACCCTCACTAGGCTCTACTCAAACGATGTATAACTTTATATTACGTCACGAAGTCGTTTCTGAAATTAGAGCTTTAACGCCTCAATTATTTATCCACGCCTATCAAAGCAAAGCATTTAAACTTTATGTAAAAAAAGAAACTCTTCCAGGTAACATGGCACAAATGTGAGTCCCAGGAAGTATCTCCAAGGTAATGAGCCTATAAAGTCCTCGGTTGATGTCGTAAATGTTTATTGCTCTCAGACATTTCCTTATCGTTTTAATGAAATATTAGCGCTCATTTCTATATTCCGTCTTTGAATTTTTATTTCCTTTCGGAACAGTGTTTGGTATTGTAGATTTATAACAGTAATTCCAGCATTTTGCCAGTCTGTTTCAATTTTAAAATTATTACTATTTTTCTCCTTATGAATCTGTTATTCAGAGTATTTCATAATCCAGACTTCAGTCTTTCATTTTTACGTTTTTATAAACACTCCCATGCAGTAACCATACTAATAATTATTCTGTACTGTAAATTTTAAACTACTTCATCAAATGTCATTATTACACGCCGCCTGGCGGCGGCGTGTGAATTGGAATGCAGCAAGTGAAATTTCCATGGGGTGACGTAAC
>JAUMHA010080084.1:0-18578 GCA_032359765.1 Saxidomus gigantea
GTGTAATCATTTCTCCACTTTTAATCATAGAACATATCAAAAAGAAACATGTAATATCAGATGGACAAGTACACACGCAACAATGCAAGATGGGATGTCAGAAGGCTCAATGTAATTTTTGCATCAAAACTGTTCCATACTACTCCAAGTAAAATTTGTCTTGGCATTATTTTACTTAGCCGTGGTGTTAATGCACCAGTGTTGGTTAGAAATTTACCTAGCACAATGTGCATGATAGACTGACCGTTTTTGGTAAACATTCTCACATCTGCATGTTGCTGGTTTATCAAAGTTTTGATCATTTCAATGTTTTCCTTTTCACATGCAGTATGTAATGGCGTTTTACCATATTTGTCTCTAGCATTTACATTAGCAAATGGACAGATCAGTTTAGCTACCTCAGTGTTTCCTCTGTGTATTGCAGCATGTAAAGGAGTGTAGCCATCTCTGTCCGCAATGTTTGCGTTTGCCACTTTGAGAAGTTTATTTACTATTGCAAGATTCTTTGCTTCTTCATGTTCGCTGTTCTTACCGTGAAATGTTTTATACACAGCACAGTAAATCGACGTCCTTCCATAGTAATCGCGTGTGTTTGGATTGACATTTTGTTGTAGGAGAAGGTTTAGCAGCTCGACGTTATTTTTCCATACTGCAATATGAACCAAATCCATTCCTTTTATTGCCGATTCAGTGCCGTAAGAAGTAATTTTCAGCTCAGCTTGCGAACTGTCTGCTTTAAGTAAGATCTCGACGATACTGATATGACCGCGTATTGCTGCACAGTGAATCGGGTAGTGTCCTCTGTAATCTTTTATATGCATGGAAGCACCATGCTGTAGAAGTAATCCCGTCATATGCTTTTCGCCTAAGTCGGCAACGGCGTGGAGAGGTGTCCTTTTGAACCTAGGTGTCTTGTAATTAACTTCTGCCCCATTTTCTAGTAATACTCTACATACATCTGTACGATTGATGTAAAATGTAGCCTTGTCTAGCGCTGACAGACCCTTTTTGTTTCTGTAGTTTATATCTACGCTGTGCTGCAAAAGGCATTGTACGACTCGAACATTCCCTCTTTTTGTTGCAGACATTAAGGGACTATTTTTGTTAATAATATGCGACTTCGCCGTATGTTCATATCCAGGATGTTCGAGTAGGAAACAAAGCATGTTCGTGTCTTTTTTCTCAGCAGCTATTAGTACAGCGTCTTCATTAATTTGACTTCCATACAGTAACAAGAGATTTATGACATCTTGCATTTCTTGGTGCGTGGCTGTTAATAAGCAAAGACTAAGAAATTCTTCTGAATTGCCGAAGTAAGGATGTTGTGTCTGTTTTAGAAACTCCTCTAACAATATAGAATTGTTGTTGAGGAGGGCGCGAGTTGGAAGAAACACATGGATATCCCTTTTACCAAAGTCAATTCCGTAATAACCGAATTGTTCGCTGAATGTATGAACTGGGCTTGACAGAATAGCTTTACCCTCTGTACTTTTCAAAAATAAATTGACAAATACACGGTTTCTAAAGCAATCGTGTTGCAGCATTGATCCATTTATTTCATCTTCACCAATGGACATCGGAAGTTCACGTACTGGTGTATAGCCTCCTTTTATTACAAAACCATCCTTTTCTTGCATAGCTTTGACCATGACAGCCATAGCGTCTTTAAATGTAATGTCTTTATGTATGAAGGAAGGCTTATTTTTTGTAGGTGTTACACTGACAGGTGAACGGTTTTTTCTGAACGTCTTGCAAATTACGGCATTTAGCTTGGGAAACCGGTGCTCCTCGATAAGAACATGGAAACCATCATTTTTAGTATGATCTACAGTGATATATTGCTTGAGAAATTCTTCACTCGCGAATTCCAGCACCACCGCAGGATATTGCTGACCAGCTACAAGCCCGACCATATCTTTAATAATATTGTGACAAAATGTGTAATTTCCCGTCTTGGTATCGTACTGTATATAACCATTTTGATGGTACTTCAGTGACTCGCGAAGGACATCAGTTCTCTCCCCTTTCAGCCTAAAACCGAACATCTTTGCTGTAGTTTCAATTTCAGTTGAAGTTTCTGGCGGTTCAATGTCTTTAGTGTTCAACACATAATCTGGTCTTGTCCAGATAAGAAGCAATGCAAGAAACTTTTTCTTGTATAGAAATTAGTCTTCCATGCATTTTTTGAAAAACATCAGGGGTTCTTCAAAGAACGATGCTCCTTTCTTGAAAAGGTGGTCATTGCTAACAAATAGACTGGCTATTTCTGGAAATCCTACCATTGAATTGATGTATTTGCCTTTTCCTCTTTGAAAAAGTGGAAAATATTCTGCAGGTGTGTCGTACTTTACCATAGAAAATGTTTTTTCGTAAGATGTGTTACATTCTTGTACGAATCCGCAGTTAAATTCCTTCTCTGCATATTGCAAATGTGCCTCAAGAATTTCAGCCCTCTCTGAACTTGTTAGATCAGCAGAAGCCAGCATTTGAATATTCTCATTTTGGAAAATATTTAAACGGTGCATTTTCTCTTTTGCTTCCTCTAAGATGTAATGGCGTGTGGTTATAACCACATACACTATTTTTTTCTTGACCGCCGTTTCTATGTCCGGTAAAAATCTTGACCAGCCAATAAAGAGTGCTTTATTGAAAACCCCCGCACCAAATATATCATCAATGAAAAGAGTATCATACTGTGTCTTACTCAGGTCAACAACTTTCCAATCTGACGGCTCTTGTAATTTCAAACAAGAGCAAGCTTTCCCAATTTCAACGATCAATTTGGTAGCCATGGTGGTCTTTCCTTCTCCAGGAAGCCCGCTAAGTATAACACAGCCCGAACCTTTTAACTTTGCTTTGTCATGTAAATGTGTTTGCACGTACACTTTGTCTGGGGCACTGTCATCTAGATTTACTTTCGCCATTGCTAAAATGTAAAATTTAAACTGCGTAATTTATTGTTACATGCATGTTTGCATCCGATTAAAACAGCTTGGGAGAATTTTGTTTTTCGGGGTTTCGATAAAAAAATAATTCCCTGTAAACCAAAATTTGCTCATCTTTCTCATACAAGAGAGGATGAGATACTTTAACATACTCCCCAGCAAGACATTTACCTATCGCCGGTCAAACACACACATGTTTTTACACTTCGTATTCAAGACAACTGAATATTCATAGCAGTGTTAAATGATTGACTTTTAGTTGACCCAACCCAAATATTATGGTAATGAAATATTTAGTCTTTGAAATATAGGTTTGACCATAAAAAATTTCGTGCAGTTTCGTCGCCCATTGCTAGATACACAAATAAAAATGTAGTCATAGTTGAGACAGTGCTGTGTCAACCTCGTGCTCATAATAAAAATGCAAATTTCATAACGTAACCTCATTACTTTTTCAAAATTTCAGCTTCTTGTTTTACGTTAATTGCGTATAGAAAGATATCAGATAAAGGGAAGCAACACGCAAGTGAAATGTAAAAAAAGCCTTGGCAAAAATAAATAGCTTGTGTTGTTTAAATGTATTCTACTCGTACGTAAGGTATACTTACAGGCTAAATGCTTCAATTCTGATGGTACCTCTCCATCTAAAAAAATAAGGATAACGGTTCAAACTAGTATCAAACACACTCAGTTGGCTCCGTTAAATTTTGAGAATCGTTTCATTTTAAATTGTTTGGCGAATTATAACATGTACAGGAAATACTTCTACCTCGCAATAACATGAACCGTTTCATATGAAAACTTATTTACTATACACAATATACTGAATAGATTATCATGTTTTAGTATGTAACACAGGAAAACGTACTAACAACACTGATTCAGGACTCAGAGACTAAGATGTGAATTTAACATGACAGCTCACCTTTTGACTGCACTAAACGTACATTTGTTGTAAGATCATCTGTATTAGATGCTAATTCATCCAGACGTTGGTAAATAGTAACATTGTCCTTGTCACATTTCTCTCTGATTTCCTGAACGTTGTGTTCAAGAATATCTTGCCTTTCTTCAGTTCTGGTTATTTTGTTCTCGTGTTTTGCTAAATCCGAGCTTAATCTTTCTATGTATATAGTTTCTCTTTGCTGTTTTTGGTCATATTTTTCAATCTGTTTACTATTAGTCATAGTTTGTTTGTCAATTTCATCTAAACGAGTATTGCTTTCAGTCACTGACGCTTTAGTTTGTTGAGATTCCTTTACGCAGTCTTTGAGTTCAGTTTTGATTCCTTCCACTTCAAACTGCAGTGATTTATCCTGTTTTTCCCACTCTTGTATTATGTTTCTTAACATCAACTCGTTAGCTGTATCTATGGTGTTTTCTTTTAAATTATGTATGTCGTCTTGTAAATTGAGCAACCCTGTGCCAAGACGTAAAATAACCTACAAGAGTTAGATAAAAATACAAATGTACATGTTAACATCCCCTGAAATTTCATTTTTAAATATCCTTTTTTTTTTAGTTATAAAAAGTTACAGTCATGTAGTAAATTTGACAGTACAAAATGTTTTAATTTACCTGTTCCATCTCGTTCCATTTCGTTTGAAAATCTTGCTTGGTTATTGAAACGTACTTCATGTGTAGCATCTGAAAAAGAATGAACTCAAATCAGTTATGCAAATGTATAATGATCCAAAACACCGACTATCACTGTAGTGGATAATCTTTCATAAACTATTTTTCATATTCTTTTTTCGCGGCTTTCGGAATTCTTTATTGCTTCAAGTGCTCCATTTTTGCCCGCCTGCTCAACAGGAAAGTTAAATCGTGACCAAATTTTATAAAAATCGACCTACTTTAACCATTTATCTGAATACAATGGAGAACTCGTTTCTATACTGCAAAATCAATACATGTTTCCTCGTGTTTGCTTGTTAATTATGATCAACTTGGGCTCAAGAAAAGTTCGTCGAAATCAGCTAATAGTTTATGTCTGGAATCGATGATAAAAATTATCGAGGGAGGGACGGAATGACGGGAGGAAAACAGAAAAACGATTTGAATTGCCCACGAACTCATAATCAGACAAGAGGGACCTTTAATTCGGTAATCATAATCAATTGCAATTAATGACACTTTTCATCGAATTAACTTAATTACATTTCTAAAGTTCGATTAAAATGTAATCGTGATTCGAAAAAATAAAAAAAATAAAATATAATCTATCACATTTCGTTAACTGCTCGACGACTTAAAAAACCTTTAAATAGACCTAAATTCGGAGTATTTTTAAGTGATGCAGTGTGTCAGTATTTAAAGTATGAAGAGATTACAATAATTTCATAATGCCCTACTGAAGACTAAAATGTTTAGGTCTACCAGATATGATTATATTGTAACTTGTTGTTGAGTGTAAATTTTATGAATTTTGAAAATCTTGATACTGACTCATATAAACTCTTTCTGTGTAAGGTTTTCATGAATATTACATAAGAATGGCTCAAATGAGCATATACATTCGCCACTACAATAATAAAGTTATCCCGATCTGGATAATGGCTTACCAAGCGGACATACATGTATTTACCTCATTCCTTAATAGTCGTAGTCTTGTTATGTCGGCCTCGATTGATGTATCAAACGACGGAGGGATGCAGTTCCATGCATTCGATTGCTCGTTCAGGCCACAGATGTATCTCAATAAACACACCAATAAGGAGATATCGAAGTTTGACGAGTTTGGCTGACCAGTCGTGGGATAAAGTAATTCCCACTGCACTTGCGTGATAACTTTTCTTCTCCGCAAATCATTGAGTTTACCTCGTATGTTGGCATCGTTCAGTTTATTATGTAGATTAGCAGGAGAAATAGACTGATCAAATCTATAGCGAAGTACTAAAGTTCCACCGTCTATGACCAAAGACAGCAGACGAAAACAGTTGGTTTTCTCTTCTGTTGGTGTGAGTGTTGTAGCCATCTATTTTAATTACTAGTAAATGATTGCAGTTTCCTGAAAAAAAAGATAGATATTTAAGGGCTGATGAAAAGGACGTTTCAAAGGCATTTGCGTGGATGTTAACGTCTTGTATATTTAACGCCTATTCATTGATATGTAGTTCAAAAGGTGTTTAACATTGCTAGTTACCAAACTAGTAGAAATTCTAAATAAAGAATGATACACTTGAATAAAAATGGATTAATAATATTGGGCATGTTTAGAGTTGCAGTTATTGACATTAAAGCCGTACTAAATTTGCTTTAGAAATAAACGTCTACTTAGTAGGTTTAATAGTAAAGAATCTATATTGGAATATATAGTTTCCAGCATGCCTGATGCTGTAGATACCATAAACTGCGATATGCTGTGGTTGTAAAAATTTGACTATAAACCCAAGCTGTCGTGACGCAGTGGTAGTGATCGGAGGATCGACGAAAGTCAATGTTTATACTAATTTATTTTAGCTCGATTGTGAAGAAAGCTTGTAGCTTATCGAGTCACTCTCAAGTCCGCTTCCTGGAAACACCAGTACTGGTGTCTTATGAGGA
Source organism: Saxidomus gigantea (assembly GCA_032359765.1). Classification (NCBI taxonomy): domain Eukaryota; kingdom Metazoa; phylum Mollusca; class Bivalvia; order Venerida; family Veneridae; genus Saxidomus; species Saxidomus gigantea. The sequence continues at coordinate 6,492 of JAUMHA010080084.1, forward strand.
GGTACGGTCGTGACCTTGGTGGGCCTCGAACCCGCAACCTCGGGGATGAGCGGCAGATACCTTAACCTCTACACCACCGCTCCCCTTGAAAGTCAATGTGGTAGCAAAATAATTCTACATTGCTTCTTTCTCTCCTCGAGGCTGATCATATCAAGTGTTAGTCTCGAGAGCGATTAATCTAGGTTGTAAGATTTTGTTTTGAAATAAAAAAATAATAAGTTCGTGTAAAAACATTTTAAGAAGAGGCCTAACTAAGGAAATTCCTACATGAATTTTTTTGAAATTGGCTTTGTGGTCTAGCAGGAGGTGTTGAATACAGGTTTGATAAAAATCTACTTGATTATAACCTAAATGATAGTGAAAGACATTATCTTGCCAGATCTTTCTTGTCCCGTGATACCATTTTTATATTGATTTGAATAAACGCTATAGCAAAAATAAATTATAATGCCTTTTTATACATGATTTCTTCATATATCGGTATTCATTATACAATCAATATACTTAAAACTGCTAAATTGCTCAAGCGATCCAAAATAATTTATTTATACAAACGTTATCTTGTGGAACAAATATATAACCCTGTGTATCTCCTGAGATATAAAGCATATAAGGTTCGGGCGAGGATGATATCGACTGGGGAAAGCCGAGGAAAACATATTCACTTTCTGTCTATTTACATCTTTGACACGAACTTGAGCGGACCACACTCTACTGTTTAAAGCGAGATATGCAAAATATCAATAATTTCACAGACGTTTTGAAATGAGTATTCCAAGAAAGGTCGCCATGCGACAACACGACGAACTTAATTTTGTCGTCTTGGTTCTGTTTCAGTCATTCTGTCGTGTTGTAACGTCGCATCTGTTTGGACGAGACTCGTGTTGTCGAAACGTAGCATCTGTTTGAAGTAGAGTTGTCGTAATGTTGCATTTGTTTGAAAGAGGCGAATCGTCGCATCTGTTTGAAGGATCTGTTTGCTTTCCTTCAAACAGATGCGACGTTACGACAACACGACATAAAGATGCACCAACACGCCAAAATATCCAAAACAATGACGAAAATAGTCCGTCGGTCCGTCGTGTTGTCGCGCCGCGACCTCTCACTTTATTTAATCGTAATTTCTTCTGGCAACCCCGCCAAAATATGTGTTGTTTGCGTGTTGATGCAATATGCGACAACACAGCAACAGTGTTGTCGCATTTGTTTAGGTCGGCACCAGCATGAAAACAAAATAAAGCGACAGGTCGAAAGGTTGCCATGCGACAACACACCATATCATTTTTCGTGAAAGACTTCATATCAATAAACTAGGAAGATACTTCGTTTATACACGTAAAATGTTTCGTATAGTGGCTGATTTCTGCCATGTTGCCTTTTCGAGTGGCGGGCAAAAATGCTTATTTGTTACGTTGCCTTGGCGGGTGACGCAAAACGCGAAACACGAAAACATAGGGTGCCAAGAGACAATTGTTTACCCGGTAACGCGTCGAAAAGTCTGTCGTGTTTTGACCTTGTCGCCCCGCCACATGAAAACACGACAAGTCAGTAGTTTGTCACGTTGTCGTACTCGCATTTTCGCCCGAGCACAGACAGCTTGTCGTGTTGCCTCGTTTTGTATATCGCCCCGACAACACGCCAAGCCAAACCAGAGAAATGAACTTTTTTCCGCCCTTTCGGGTATTGGCCTGGGACCTCGCCAAGCGAACACTTTTATCGGTTTTCGATTTCTTTAGCGCTTGCCTACCGGAATACGAAAGGCAAAAACTGTTATGTTTTCGCGAAAACCTGAAAAGGCACTAGAATGTCATTTCTTGGGTTTCGCTTGGCGTGTTGGTGGCGCGAAATACAAACGCAGTAATTTGCAATAATGGCCGAAATCAGCCATCATAGTCTCGAGTATTTGAATAATTTTAATTATTTTAAAGTCATGAGAAATTGTTCCATTTCATGTTTTGAAAATACAACTGCCACCGAAGAAGAAAAAATTCTTGTGAATTGTTATTCCTTTTTTTACTACTATACATAGTATTTTCCAGGTTGCTTGATAAATACGTCATGCTCAAAACTGTCATTAAAGTTGCTTAAGCAAAACCAAATATTTAATCTTATATAATCTGATAAGATGAGTGATCCCTATTATAAAACGTGTTTTATCCGTTTTTATGGTCTCATAATAACCAGTGCATAGCTCGTCTTCTCAAGTTTCTGCAATTAGTATGTGCAGGCATGGCAATTTAGAAAATGTTTCGAAGATTTAAGGATGTAAGGATGTTTCCTGTTATTCAAGTCTGTGGCATATTTTTTTAGCTCACTTGAGCACGAAAGGTGAGTTATTATGATCGCCTGGTGTCCGTCATCTGTCTGACGTCTGCCGTCTGTCTGTCGTTTGTCCACACTTAACCTTGTATATGCAATAAAGGCTGCAGTGCTAAAGGTGAGTTATTGTGATCACCTGGTGTCCATCGTCTGTCTGTCGTCTGTCCAAACTTAACCTAGTGTATGCAAAAGAGGCTGCATTTTTCACTGGATATTCTTGAAACTTTGTCAGAATGATTACCTTGATGAAATTTAGGTCGAGTTTGAATGTTGGTTATCTAGAGTCAAAAACTAGGTCGCACGATCAAATCATAGAAAAAACTTGTGTATGCAATAGAGGTTGCATTTTCGTTGGATCTTCGTGAAACTTTATCCGTATGATTGCCTTTATAAAATCTCGGTAAACTTTGGATATGGGTTATCTGGGGCCAAAAACTAGGTCACCCGGTGAACTTATAGATAAACCTTGTGCATACAATAATGGTTGCATTTTTCATTGGATCTTCATTTCATACGTATCTCAACAAATATCTTGATAAAATCTAGGTCGACTTTGAATATGGGTTATCTGGGGTAAAAAAAAGGTCACGGGGTATAATCATAGAAAACAAATGTGTGTATACAATATAGGTTGCATTTTTCATTGGTTCTTCAATAAAAAATAACAGCCTTGATAAAATCTAGATCGTGTTTGTATATGGTTCATTTGGGGTAAAAATCTAGGTTCGGGGTCAAATCATAGGAAAATCTTGTGTACGCAATAACGGTTGCAATATGAGTCATCTGAGGCCAAAAACACGGTTAAGAACCTTGCGTATGTATTACATGTGACATTAACAACCAAATCATCATGCAAATCGGCCAGAATGCTTGAATGGATCACCTGGAATTACAAACAAGGTCACAAGGTGAATTCCGAGGAAAACCTTGTTGGTACTATAGAAATCACATGTAAATTGGTCATAAGGTTTGTCTTGTCAAGGTCAAACAGAATATTTGTGGTTATGATATATAGTTTAGGGTTGAAGTTTGGTCACAAATGGATTGGTAGGTCCCAGGTGAGCGATATAGGACCGTCTTGACCCTCTTGTTTGTAGTAACTGACCTAGTACTACTGTGTAGACAATATACTCTTACTTTTATGGAATCTCTCCAAGTGGTAACTTTTGTCAATAATGCTTTTAAAATCGAATTTCTTTAAGAAGATATTGAAACAGAAAGGAATACAAATCATGTGATTAATGATTACATTAAACAAAGTGTTACTATATTGAGAATTCGAATTATGTATCAAAGTCTTACCTACTGCATTTTGCACCACAAAAACGCAAATTATTGTACTTCCTGCTGCACAGACTGTCATTAATATATTAATATATTTACCTAACTACACTTAACTACCATACCGGCTTTACAATCAATAAATATTGTTATTATTAAGGTACATGCGACTCAGTGTTAATAAGTTAACATGATCGTTTACAGTAATTACTATAGACTGTAGCCTGACAATCATTCATTCAAATTACAAGTAACTGATATTTTTACGCATTCCGTACATGATAAGATATAAGTGCATTTATTTCTTTGTCACTTACTTTTTTAATTTAGGTTGTTTATTTCATGCAAATGTACACACTCTTTAAAGTTGAAACAAAATAGTTCTACTTTATATACTTTCCTCGAGAGAGCTACGCCATGTGAGGTCCGTCGCAAACCTTGGATTAAAACCATGAAAACTCACAAGCAAGCCATTGCGACTGTGACATTAGTCACAACATCCAGGTTTGTACATTAGTCCTCACTTTTGTACGGGCCTGAAGCTTCGAACGTTTTACAAATCATAGGGCTTCGTTGTGAAATGTAATTTAACATACAGTTATTCCCTCTTCTCGTTCACCCTTCATCAGCACATACTTATTTGGTTTCAGTGACTAGGTAACAATCTTAGCAACCATAAATTTTGCCTTTGAATTGTCATTCAACGTTGATTACTCTGAATTTCATCAACTTTCTCTTTACTGTTACTTATGGTTTCAAGGGTCGATAAAGAAGTGTGTAAGTTAATATATTGTTGATAGATATAATATTTTCCTAGTCCACGCAATTGACCTGATTCCTTCTCAGTTATAATTCTTAAATTTATTGATTTTCTTTGTAAGATATTGCAACTATGAGCGTTTTGGCTGCTCAAAGACCTCTCCCGAATGGACCGGATTTGTCAATTTTTATTCGACCAAACAAGTGCTCGGACTCTGTTCTTGACATTAATGTCACTGCGGACTTAGTGCTGGGTTCCACAGTAACAGAAACATTGTCAATGCTGGAAGTTACTGAGGTTTTATCTTGATTACATTTGTTACAGCGATGATGAATAACACTTCATTAAAGCAATCTTCGTCGATACGGTTTACTAGAACATTACCAGGGCGACATGTGAAATTTGATTTAAAAATATAGGACATACCTTAGAAATATAGGACCCAACCTCAACTTACCACAGTAACAAAACCATTTTAACAGCAATAAAATTAATGTTTGACAAAAACATTTCACTGGTGCATCTAGCACAATTGTTATCAGCAAACATAAACTCAAACAATATTGGATGTTGCCCATAAACGACATGATCAAAGTAAAAATTCTTTACCTGATGCAAGCAATATGGGCTCATATCAACATACAAATGAACATTATATTTGTAATGAAACCTCAGGAGATCTATTCATTTCTTAACATGAGTCTGTGAATAGTCTCATCAAACTGGAGAGAATAGCGGATGTAAGATTTCTTTTTACATCATACAAAAATGTTTTGGTGAAAGTTGGTCTTAAGCCATCAGACTGAATGTATGACAGTTTTGTTATACTAAAGCAGAAACCTTCCGCAAAAGTACATTTGAACATTTCTTTGAAGGTTTTCAGATATGCCTTTATTTGCACGGAAACTGATATTTGATGTGACACACTTGTCTCCCCAAATAACTTCCGCACGCAACGCATCTTCATTTGGTAATGTGTAACTAATACACGCCCGTTAAACTCGCATTTGGAGTGCAAGTTGCATTTCGGTAAAAGCAGTATGAGCAACTTCCGGCGTTCCAAATGCGCACCCATTTCTGACATTTTAGGGGTAAGTGGTTGAACATTTTGCGTATTTTTGTATTAACGACGCATGATTTTGAAAAATATCGAATGCTATTCGATGGCAAAGTGATTTGAGACTTTACCCATGTAAGTGTTTTGTCTTTGAATTGAGAATTTGATAGAGAAACTGTTTACGTCAGTCGCTCGAAAACGGTTTGAAAAATAGTTTCACTTCTTGTACGACCAATTATTCGTCGTAAATGATAGTTCTGATGGGAAATTTATACCTTGACATTATGAATGAATGCAAATTTGGCCTTACCGTAAAAATAATTCCTCAATTCACTACATCCACGTAAATATTGCAATTTTTACAGCGGCGCTCCGAATATGTAGCATGCACTCCGTATGCATAATTGAAATATAGAAGAAATCTGTCCTCATTTGTGTTGTACACTGGGCTTGTGGAAATTCCTTTAGCATTATGAAAGCCAAAAACACGTTTAAGAAGTAAATAAAATTAATCACAAGTGTTAGTATTAAATCATCTTGGAATGGACGTCAATGACGGTTTTCTAATATAGTGCCAGTGACTGAGGTTTGAACATATCTGCATATAAACTTCTGGTTATACATGTATAATTTAATGGTATAAGGTATTTACACGAGTTTAGGGTTAACCAATGTGTTATATAAATGTAACTGGCAAGGCAAGTAAGTTTGACAATAGTTCTGATTTTTTGCACACAACACACATCTCGTGTAAATACCACAACAAATACCACAAGTAAATAACTACAACAAAATTATCTAAACACTGTTATTTCCCATTTCCCATTTGAGTTTTATGAAGTTGAGTAAGGAGTTAATAAACAATGACGTCATGTTCTGTATAGAATGGGGCAATGTCGTATGAAAGCTTGAGACACTACGCCCATGTTAACAGTCTTTACATGTTATATTCGCCATTTGATTTTTGGGAAACTTCATCAGAATACAGTACTTAATGTGTCAATGATATTTATGAAATTTAGCCAAGTGAAGTGACAACTTACGAAACTAGATCAAACTAAAGGAAAGTCTTGTTAATTAAAACAAGCCAAGTCAGCCTCCGCAAGATGAGTGGTTATAGTCGTTGACTTGAATCACTGTTACCTCTCATTAGTTGAGGGTCACGTGTTCAATCCCTGCTAGGCATGCGACTCTTTATGTGAGAAAGTTGGTCGTTTCTTACGGTCGATAAGGTTCTAGTACTGGATTTTTCTTCCTATGTCAACTGTCCGCCTGTACAAATGACTGAAATGACGTTGAAGGTGTTTATACCCTTAAAACAACAAAACAAGTCACATTGTTCATTTGATTTTCATGAAACTTGTTGAAAAGATGTTTAATATCTACAAGTCCTGATCTTTACGACCAGTGCTTGGTGAAAACCTAGACAGTAGAGCAGACTGTAGTAAACCTTTGTTGATTTGATTTTCATGAAGCTTGGTCTTGTCATTAAGAACAATGGCACTACAGTGAGCAATATAGAATCATCGTGGTCGTCTGAATGCTTTTTTGCAGATGTTAATGCTTCGTCGCCTGTAGATTTACTAAAATAACAATTTTAAGTAATGCTGACAAGCTGCGATCATATCCGTTCCCCTCACCCGCCCTGCCCCGATCCGCCATCCCGCCATAGCAAAATTGGAACAAAACAGAAACGTTTAAAACAACCAATTAAGCTAATGCATTTGCAGAAATTGCATGCGGATAATTTGACAATGATGCAACATTGTGACTCTGTCACCGACTCACCACGCACTTTCCCTGAATGTATTTAACATGGTATGCAGCTTGTATACACGTCCACCGCATTATTCCAGGGACAGGAAAATGTTATCAAACCAGAAAATTAATTCATTCCATTGACAGTTTTTATCTGTTTTCAAGGAAAGTACGAGCATTACCAAATGCTAGTGTCATAAGAATATAGTTACAAGTTGATGCACTCTAAAAATGCTTATCCTTTCAATGTTCTCTATCATTGTTTGAACTTTGTATACTTAATCCCTCGAAGAGCTATGACTTGATACGTAAAATCCTTTATGATCTTCACTGCACGTATCATATAAGTGATAAAGGGATATAATAAAACAAATGAGGCATGTTTTATCTTTGAATGCAGCTTGAGCGTCATGCATCGACCAAAAAAAGTCTTTGGAAAGACCCCTGTACTGTTAAATCTAACGTATTTAAATATATTTAGGCAACTTCATCATTTAAACGTACAAAATGTACAAAGAAACAATGAAAGAAAGTGATTGCCTTTAAAACAAATAGAATTATATTTTGTATTTAAGTTTTTTATAGATATAAACATGGCAATACATGTTAAATGAATTCAAATATTGCATCAAATGTTCCGCCTTTTATTGGTTGAGAAAATGGAAAAGATACGATAATTGGATTATTATATGGTTCTTGTCTATGTCCACGGTGATTGTGTAAATTTTCAACGAATTGCCATCTGGTGTTTAGGTTGTACACAAGTGTTGAATACTGACAGACGGGTGGACGTAGCCTAGTGACGGACATTGAGAAGTTATCCTTTCCATATTTTTTTGATCTTTTAAACCCCACAATACCTTTCTGAAATACAATTTTAACACCGCAATGTCGGAATGAACTCAAGCTAACTTTACGTTGCTATGCAGCACACAAGCCCTTACACTCTATTGTATGCGGCACGCACGGACACATGCCATCGTCTATAGTTGCCATACTTTCCTTCGCCTATAGTCCTGCGGGTGTGGGATATGTAACACTCATGAATAGTGTGTTTTAAAGTGTGTATTTCTAGTAGCAAGATCTGATAACCGTGTAATGGATTCTCATAGTATGAGATTATAAGAAAACAAGCCTACTTCTGATCCATCACCTCGGTATCCTAGTGGTAGATCGTCCGCTTCCTGTGCATGGTCGTGGGCTAGAACCCCCAGCTGACGTGAAAAATGATACTGACAGCTCCTTTACTTGCCGCTCAGCGTAAGGAAGCTACAGAGATCCCCCTTACCTTGTAGCATAAAGTATGTACAGTACTAGTTACTGGATATCCTGTTTTTCGCAAAGTGTGTTACATAGTCAAGATTATGTGTCTTGTGTAATTCCTAGATCAAGCAAACTAACATCTTATTGCTTATTTCAAGCTGCCCTTTCAAGCATCACTAAGTTATTTTAATATTAGTCATCTTATACAAACTTTACTAATGTCTGTAAGTTATACTTTGGATAATTTTGCATAAATTTTATGGATGTTTCAGATGTATTTAAGGATTGTGCTCTGTAGTTGAGTTGGCTGACTTATAGTCAACTGTTATCCTCTCACTGATAGTTTAATGGGTTTGAGTCCTGTAACTGACCATGTCTCTTTGTTTGAGGCAGTTGGATTTTTCCAATAATGGATGTTCTCTGTTCACTCAGGTGAGCAATATAGGTCCATTATGGCCCTTTTGTCTTATAATGGATAGAGGGTCTAGTACTGGTCTGTCCCAGGAATGATGGTTAGGCAAACTGCTAGCCTGTAAAGAACAGATAGAATGGTTGTCAAACCCCGATGAGAAAAAGAATATCTGTATTACTCAGAGGGGAGGCAACCCTTGCAGGAAGTGAAACTGTTTACTTGAAATGGCAAGTGCCTTTACCTTAGTGACCTCAGCAGATTGACTGTGCTGATGTACAGGCTGATTATGATATGTTCTGTTTGCCATGCAATCAATCAGTACATGTATTTTCTCCTTTGAACAATAATTGATACATCCCAAATTGAAAGGTGGACTTAACCATTAAGATAATGGGGTGGGTAAGGGTTAATATTCTACATTGTTAAAGTAAACCTTGAGCTCTTGTAAGTTAATAGCATTTGAGTGATAGCTGTTTTATTTAGTTTGTCATTGTTATCCATTCGCAGGATGGGCCACTTCTGTTACACTACAGAAAAAGGATGGAGTTGTGATGGTTGACTACATAAATGCTGCCATATATACATGTAGGATTGTAGTTTTGTGACTGGAAATGACCAGCTAATGAATCTTGTTTTATTGTTTCATTAAATGAAAGACTTCACATGAGCTCCCAGCTAGGGAACAATATTTTTGTTGATGCATTTTGATGCAACATTTTTTATTGACATAAATGCATGTATTTTCAAGATTATAATGCCATGTTTCAAACACACTCCTCTTCAGTCTGCAAGTTAAGGCCAATTTTAACACAAATATCTCTGTGAAAAAAGTCTTTGTTAAAATAATAATCATGTCTTGCATTGAATTATAAATTTAAGTTGTTATTCTCTTTTCTTCAGTTAGGTCTTTGACTTGAAGCAAAGAATGCATCTCTACTCTGTGTAGAAATTGCTGATTTTTGAACCCAGCCTTTCTTTTAAAGTTGTTTCTATTGACTTGAGGTCACAGGAATGTTTACCTGCTACAAACTTTTTTCTGCATAATGACAGTTGTTTTAGGATTTTTCAGTTGTTCAAAATTCCCCTTTCTCAATCTGAGTCACAGACTTGTATAAGAATTGAAAGAAGACTTGCAACGTTGATCAGCATATGAATGCTATTTCTGAATTATGGCATAAACTATCACTGAATCAACAGTGTATACATGTCTTCTATATTCATCCGAAGTCACGTGTATGCAACTGCTAGTGTCTCACCAATCTATGGAATTTAAGGTTATGTTTATTGCATCTCACTAAACTGTTGAAATACACACTCATGAACAATTCTCTTCCCCTTAACACTGTAACATTATATTGTTGCATTGCAGCGCATATAGAAAATAATTTTCTTTTTGTGTAACACATGAAATTAATGGTGCACTTCTCAACATGATTTTCTGGATTTTAACGATCAAGCAACTTCATATGTGAAGATACACACAGACAGTCAAGAAGGGTGGTCCCTTGCTTTATCAAGTTTAATTTTTCCCAAACAAAACTCCAACACCATTAACATGGGACCATTTTGTTCAAACTTGGTTACAGAAAAGTTTTTTCTTGCATATCAGATTGGCATTTCCGATGATTTTGCCCATGCTGGAAAAACCGGTCTGGCACCGCTCCTATGACAGACGACTCTCGTGAATTACTTATGACGTAACGCTATAAACATTGTGACGACACTCTCCTAAACACAGAGTCGGAAAATCGTTAGTTTTTCATGAAAATTCATCATTTTGATAAGTTTGCATTTAGAAATCTTAGTGCAAGACGGTGTGCAAGAAAAAGTTTCCATCATGAGACACTTGGCTCAGATGGAAATATCCGTCACCTCGGGTAACTATTTTGCGGGAACTTGGCAGAGCCTCGTTCCCACCAAAACAGTCACCCTCGATGACGGATATTTCAATCTGAACCTTGTGCTTGTGACAGAAACAATTATACTGGTTAAACGTCCTTAGTGAATTGACTTTGATGTGTACCCATTTTTCCAACTACATTGTACTTTGAATTGGTAATTCTTCACAGATCAAGATTTTTATGTCCCTGTCTGCATGCACTGCTCCTTCACAAATTTACCTAGAGTCACCAAACTTTATGCAAATATTACTTGGGATGCGAAGTTGTGCAACTGGGTAATAGTTTTTATATTAGACCAGTAACACAAGTGTTATGGCCCTTAACTTTGTCAATATTGAGGCATGCTTTTCTGCCTTTTACTAGTTGACATAGACACCAAATTTTACATAAATGTTGATTGGGATGCAAAGTTGTATACATGGTTTTTCGATTTTATTAGGGGCAGTAACAGCTGTGTTATGGCGTATGACTTAATCACAATAAAGGTAATCCATATTGTGATTTTGCAGCAGGCACTGCTGATGAAGGTCCACATTTTTAAGTACATTAAATCAAGCTGGACAAAGTATCGCTCAGTTAGAGCGAAGTTATGGAAATCTGCCCTTGTTTTGTCACAAACGTGAAAATTGTACACAATCTAGTTTTAAAAGTCATGGCTATCATTGGATTTAATGCTTATGTCATTTTGTCCCTTCCTATTTTAGTGTTTAGTTTTTGAGACATGAAGTTTTTATGAACAGTTCATTTTGTTGTTACTTACATCTTTTATATGAAAGTATTAATCTACGCAAAATAACAATAAAATTAAAAAGAAAACAAACTGCTTGTTTGCCTGTTGTTTGATCTTCAGTATTCAGAAATGGGCCTGAGTCACCACATGAAGGCATGGCCTTGGTTCTTTCCATTTTATTGTGATATGAAAACTATTAAAGTTGTTAGGTTATAGTCTGGTTGCCAAGTATGACCTAGTCCTACATATATGAGTTAATTTGAAGATAATGTGCTGGTCTTGATACGGATAGGGGTAGTAAACTGCGTGTAAAGTGATGTATGAAAAGTGCATCTCCAGTTCAGGCTGGGTATAAGATGACTAAAAATAGAATATGTCTTTTGCAACGTTCATTGATAAAGGAATCGCGTCCGATATTGAAATTGCTGCAGTATCTCGTTACTGACATATGCTTGTATGGTCGTGTTTCTCGGGCACACTGGTCAATCGGGTCAGGAATAATGCTGCTTCATGGAACTGACAGTAGCAAGAAATCAATTGTCAAGAGAATAATGAAATCTTAAAAGGAATAATGCTCCATCCGAGAACTACATTATGCAGACAATA
>JAUMHA010080195.1:0-18576 GCA_032359765.1 Saxidomus gigantea
CGTGTTACTGTCATGCCCGCAGACAAATACCTGACCTTTACCATCGCTACATATTCCGTTTGGGTATTTCAATTTTTTGCTGCTGAAAGTGTTGACTACATTACCAGCAAGATCCAGCATAGATACGTCATCAGTATTAAAGCTTGTAACAAGGAAATGTTGAGCGTCGTCACTGACTTTGATAAACTTTGGTACTGCAGATAAACGTTGTGAAGCACGTGGTAGAGAATATTGTAGTTGTCCAGCTCTGTTATACACTTCTATATAACCAGAAGATGAATCATTCGCTTTGCCACAACAAACATACAATTTAACATCTATATAGACCATACCTCTACAGAAATCTCCTGTCTTGATTGACCCTGTTAGTGACAGCTTCCTTCCCACACAGACAAACTGTACTTTCTTGTCTTTATACAGAGCCACAGCAGCTTCTCTAGGACCAGCAGCACATACAAAGGCAGGTCGACCTGGTAGTTTAATGGAATCAAGGACTTTATAAGACTGATCGAGTCGCTTTAGTTTTTCATTGTTCTTATCAGTGATAAGTATATTTCCGTCTGGTAGCTGACATATGTCTATTATACAGCAATCCTTTCTGTCAGACTTCTCCTTTACTTTAAATTTCCCAAACAGTTGCGTTTTATATTCTATAAATTGGTAGGAATGACCGGAATGATACTTTGTCAGAGGTTGCGATGCGAGTTCTGTTGTAACATTAGTATTTGTGGGATGAGCTGAGCTCGAACCTGTGTCTGAAGCTACTGAAGAAGATTGGGCTGTGGCAGAATGCGTGTCATCAAACCATCCAAGGGTAACTACTGTACTAAGGTACTTTTCAATACTCGCATCTATTTTGAACACAAGAGACTCCGGCGCTGTGGATGATATACCTTCAACTCTTTTCATGGATTCTTGAACAAAACTTTTACAAACTTTAACCTGGGAAAACAACTCGCATTCGTTATCTCCCTTGAATGAATCGAGCTGTTGTATGATATATTCAGCTTCCGTCTTCGTTTCATCGAGAAATTTTCTATCTTGTTCCAAGCCACTAATGATTGACGTCTCTTTCAAATTCAGCTCGTTGATACTTTTCTGTTCCAAGTCATCCAAGTACTTGTTTGCTTTCTTCCTGAAGTCTGCGAAGGTTCGCTTAACTTCTTGTTTCTCCCTGTCGATGCGAGATCTGTCTGATTTTCTGTCATTTAGCAAAGTGTTAAGATCAGACAGGAAGACCTTTGTTTCCTTCCTTATGTTTTGGTATTCGTTGCTCCTCTTAATGCCTTTGGAAGCATCGGGTAAATGTTGGGTTTTGTTGCAGTTACTGAAAACATAAAAAGACAAAACATATCCCATGACACTTGATTTTGCTGACATTTGCTTCGCGTGAATCGTCCGAACCTACTTTGTAATTCTGTTAAGTTTATACCGGTTTGCCATCGATAAATTGAATTGTAAAAATATTATTCTTGTATGAGTTAATGATACAGACTCAATGTTAAATGATGTTTCCCCATTACAAAATGTATTTAGGGGTAGCAATACGCGAAATCTGACAAGAATTTAAGTTAACTTCCTATTAGGCAGCGCATTTATAACCCTCTTTACACGATTCATCGAGCAGTGGTACTTTAATCTGGACGATTGGTATCCTTCTTAGAATTTCAGTTTAAGATAAAGCCAGATAGAGGGTTATTGCCAAATAGGCTGTACTATATGCTAATTCCGCAACCAGCCTGTCAGTCCTGAGATTTAGTCCCAGCTGCGACATAGGGTGTCACTTGCAGTTTTGTTACAGAGACTAAGAGTGTAGTGCTTGGTCTGGTGCGACAATAATGTTTAGGTAAAATATTTCAAATGAAAAAAATAGATAATATTACCGGCTGTGATATTACATGCACCGAACACAAATGATTCAAGAACAAAAGGTAACTTTATTGACAATTGACGACAAACCGAACAGACAAAAGTGTCTGGATGAAATTACCAGGGTTAGGATACCGAGTATTCTAATTCTCAATTATCTACCATAAATCACCTTTATTACTTTATCTGTTTCATAATTGGTCTTAATCATCTCTTAAAACAATGAAGTACGACGCAAAACATATTCCTCTTTATGACAAACAAATCATTTACAGGGTTCTTTACAGAAAACAACTAGAACTATCACTGAAAGTGTTGAATTCCCCCACCCCCACCCACCCCGGCGAACACCGCACTGACACAGTATATAAAATTTATGTGACATTTGATGCTTTAATTATTGGACCATGCCACGACTTCTGTGAAGTATCATTAAATTCTGACAAGGGTTTTGGAGATAAAGAGCGCTACGATTTCATTAAGTCGAGCCCCTGTGACCTTGACCTACTGACCAAAAACATGGACCATGCAAAAAAGGCACGTTGCTGATCACTTTTGTGAAATATCATTAAATTCTGACCAGGGGTTTTGGAGATACAACGTCAACAATATCTTAATATCAAGCGCCTGTGACATTGACCTTCAACCCAGTGACCCGAAACATGGACCAGACACAACTAGGCATGGTATGTATCACTTCTGTGAAGTATCATTAAATTCTAACCAGGGGTTTTGGAGATTTAGTGTCCACAATATTCCGTCTACAAACGGGCGGGCGGGCGGACGGACGGACGGTCGGACGGACAGAAAAGCTGAATATATTATATCCCCTTACACTTTGTGTGTATAATATGTAAATACGTATTGTTTTAAGACCAAAGCAACAATTTAAACAGTCTGTCTTTTAACCTCAGCGTATGGAAAAACTCATTCGTTAATGTCCTCTTTGTAACTTTTAATGAATGTTTAAAAGAATATCTCTGTTCTGTAAAATAGTTTACGTGTGTAATCGTTATACTTATGCACATGAATGTATGTATGTATTGGTTACGGAAAAATATAAACAAATAATGAAACGGCCTGTTGCACTGAGATTTTATCAAGCAATCGCCTTCATATCGAAACTAAAACCAATGCAAATAATTGTATGCACTAATATTTGAATCGGATGTTTTGTTACGTAGACAATCGTATTGTCACACTTCAATCATGATATTGACTGATATTTTTTCAAAATATTACCTGTGTTCGAGAGCTTTACAGGCACTGCAGCAGACGACATCGTGATTTCCACAGAATATATTCAGGAGTTCTCCGGGATGTTTTAAACAGCGCTTCGTCGGGAAAGACTTGAGTGCGGACTGTGTTACGGTGGTGAACTGTCCTTTATCCAATAGTTTATGTCTAGTGTTTAGCGGAATCTTATTATGTATTGTCCTCACACAGTTATCACACATGTACACAAAACATTCCTCGCAGTAACTAGCAGCTTCCACATGTCTTCCCTCGCTTCCACACAGAGAACACGGGAAATCATAGAATGGTTCATGTCCGCCTTCTAAAGTCCTAGATAAATCGCCCCCGGTCGCCATATTGTAAATAATTGTATAAATTGTATCAAAGTTATGTTTTCTATTACAGTTACAATAGAAAATTGTACAAAGTTAAACATAAAATATTTCTATATGACATAAAGGTTATTAAGTTTTTGTGCCGACTTCACTGAATCTTTTCACAATATAGCAAGATTAAGCTTCATTTTATTTCCTTTCCAGGAAGGAACCCATTAGATTCGTACAGACACACTTGACTAAACAATACATCCCGGAAACTGTTTATGGTGTGTATCCGTTATAAGTTGCATGTTGATTTAACTTACTGATCAAATATCACACCGATATACGGGTCACGTGAGCAAGTGTAGATGATAATGTATTTACTGGTTATAATCAGACTGAAATGCATGTATGTAGGAATCGAGATGTAGTGTGCGTCTTGAAAAAAAGTCTAACATAACATTTATTCTAAATTTTAAACAAAAGAGATTGCAAAAAAATAATGTCGGTGTTTGTCTCTACTGCCGATACAAGGGAAAGCATTCAAAGGTGTACTACTTGGTGTGCTTGTGATTCAATATTCCCGTTATATACATGTAGATCCTTACGCGCTATTTGTTTGAGAGTGAATTTTAATTGATGAGAAGGTAAGAATTCGACATATCGGAATTAAAATAAGGACAAAAATCGACATTTAGTAAAAGAAAAATATTCGTGCTCATTTTAATTGTGCTCCCTGCCCCATGCCCATGCGGTACGGGCCAGGCAAAGCTAAATAAATAATACAATACAAGCAATGTTATACAATGAGTTAATAGGGTTTCCTTATGTAGGAACTGGTCATTCAAAAAACCTTACAGTATGTGATTTGTCAATACAAGCCCAATGTAAATTGTTGACCGATAAACTATAACTAGAAATTAACATCAGACAAAGCAGCCATTTTTATTGGAATTGGTTGATATTCGTTGACAATTATGATATATAGTATATATGTATACTAAATGATCATTCATGTCGTATTTAAGCCCTAAGTATTCAATCATTCTCCGTGGTCCAGTGGTTATGTTACTGGCTCTTTATTTTTTGTTCGTCTCCTAGTCGAGTGGTTAGAGTCGCTGACTTGAAATTACTAACCTCTCATAGATTTAAGGTCATGGGTTCGAGCTCAGCTACCGGCCATGTCTGTTTATGTGAGAAAGTTGACAGTTTCTTACGGAGGAAAAAGTTCCACACTAGCTGGTTCTTCCTAGCAACGATAGTAAAGTAAATTAGCCACCTGTAAAAATGACCAAAATACGGTTGGAACGGGCGTTAAACACCTACAACAACAACAACAACTCCTACAACAACGACTTTTTTTCTTCATTAAAAATAGATGTCTCATATCCGAAATGTCTTCTTTACGTAACCTTTCCGAAATATAGCACACTTACAGTACATGTCCAACCTTTTTAACGTTTACAATGTTCACAGATAATGAGATTGAGCATCCAAACACTTTTCGCCTCCTTAGATTCAGTCAAAATCTCTATAAACAGTATACAATGTACTTGGTTTAATTGGTTTGGTAGATTTCAACCTTCTGAGTGGTCGTTTTATTACTCATGCCTTTGAGCTATTTAGCTTTGCATAACGTTCTGACCAGCATGCCAATACGACATGGAATCAGACTATGAGTCGGGCTCGAAACCAATAAAATTCCTACTTTCTATAAAAATCCAGTTTGTGTAATTTCGTATGCAATTCTCAATAAAGGTCATTTAAGATTCTTATATGTGATTAACGCGAATATGCTGTGTATGTTTAAATCATTCCCGTTGTTTTAAAAATCATGTAATACGTTTCTGTAGATTGTTTGCTGTAGAGTCTTCTTTACACTAAAAGCAACCAATTGAACGGTTGACCAAACTTTAGCAGGGAAAAACCTGCGAAATTGAACGGTTTACCAAACTTTAGCACAGAAGAACCTGCGAAATTGAACGGTTGACCAGACTTCAGCAAACGAGGACCTGTGATGAGAGTATCAATCAATTAAACGGTTGACCAGAATTTAGCACAGGAGGACCTGCGATGAGAGTAGCAATCAATTAAACGGTTGACCAAACTTTAGCAAAGGGGGACCTGCGATGAGAGTATCAATCAGTTGAATGGTTGACCAGGCTTTAGCACAGGAGGACCTGCGAAGAGAGTATCAATCAATTGAACGGGTGACCAGACTTTAGCACGGAATAGTATCAATCAATTGAACGGTTGACCAGACTTTAGCACGGGATAGTATCAATCAATTGAACGGTTGACCAGACTTTAACATGGGATGACCTGCAAGGAGAGTATCAATCAGTTGAATGGTTGACTAGATTTCAGCACGGGAGGACCTGCAAAGAGAATGCTTTTCTGTGGGAAATTAAAGAAAATCTAAATAGATTTTATAAACGTAAGGATAAAACTAGTCAACCCTGCCCTTGCGATCACCTGAGTTAAACAACAACCTGACATATGCAACCACTTTATATTCCTCCCTTGTAATTTAAGATGATAGCAATTTATCCTGATTTAAGAGACCGCCTGCCTTAAGAGACCACAATCTTAGCTTCCCGTGTGTGGTCGCTTAAGGCAGGTTTGACTGTATAAATTTTCTATGATAATTAATAGAGAGAAAAGGAAGCTCTCTGTATCATTATTAATGTTATATTGTACGGTTAATTTTATAAAATAAACATTTAAAAGATTTGACATTCTTCATTGTTTGTTTGTGGGTCCATCAAAATGTACTTTTTTGTAATATAAACGACTATTCGTTTGAATTGCAAAACAACCCTTGAACGACCTGATCAAAATGGCACATGAAGTGTCACAGAAGATTCTTAGATCCTTAATTTGTGTTACGAGTACTCAAGTTCTGACAAAGAACGGTGTGAATCAGATCTAATTAATTATTTGTGTGTAGTATACATGTTCTTAGGATATTTGAAACGTTGCACAAAAGGTGATATAAAGACATTGCATTTCGTGTAAGCGGCATAGAACATTTATGCAAAGACCTGACTTGTTGAATCCCTACAAACGGTCACTTTTTAAAACATATTTCTAGATAACTTTGGTAATTTGTTTATTTTAAGATCGAAATGGTTACAGTAGTATGTTAGGTTATTCCCCAAAAAGTAGAACTATATTTGCTTCTAAAAATAGATCAATTAAATGTTTTAGGCCAGGTTATTGGGTCACCAAATTGCTTTATATTTTAATTAACCAACTATTTCATGTTTCCGAACAGCTAGTTGTCAATTTAATCGATTTGAATTGTTTATTTGTGATAGTAGCTTTGAAATTTTATAACAGTAAGCTATTTTATTTACGCCACATTAGAATGACGATAGTTTGTAAATATTATTTGCCGGGCCTCACAAAAGTAATGCGGTTGTGTGCCACTTAACATATTCTCAGTGACAAAAGAGTGAGATTTTGGTAAAATATGTGTACATCAAATTGATTTTGTTGCACGTTACTGATGAAAATCAAGTTTCTGTTTGATCAACAACATATGTTTTTAATAAACAATATAACCACACGTTTTCGCAAGTGTCAGGATTATTGATCGTCTGTGTTTGATAGTCTCGAAACAGTACATAAAACAGATTTGCCATTAATCATGGCTTTGAAAATGTCATGTGTTGTTATTATACTCGATACATGTATTGTCTTTATGTAGCTAATATTAACGCTATGTAGTGTGCATCTTGTCTGCTGCTTTTCCTCATATTGTAAGATTCGTTATTCAGTGCTTGGGTCTGATTGTTGTTTGGCACTATGTTATGAAACTTTTTACATGTGTTATTGTCGTTACGCATTGCCTTGAAATATGTCATGGCTTGCGATTATTATGGCATTATACATAAATGTAATGTCCTAAATTGCTTTTACTTACGGCCTGAAAAATAATGTCATAAATTGTGTATATTTTGTTTTAAAGATTTGTCATTATTCTGTCTTGAAAGTATCATTATTCTGTCTCGTAAGTCATATCTGCTAGCATATGTTATGCTTAGCACTTCCAAGAGGGTGGCCTATATATTTTGGCGAGAAGACCCGAACCATACATAATTTTTGGCCTAAGGACTTATCAGAGCGCGATACTTTCCATATGCTTTGGTTGCAATACCTATTTCCTCAGTATGCTCACAATCTCCAAACCAGATCCGTACACATCATATGCTTTTAGTCGATCAAGTTCTTTCCAAATTAATACTTTCCAAAATGATACGTTTCAAAGTGTCTATACTGTTAAACGTGTACTTAAAAGGTACAACTTATGCCATACCCAAAGTGCTAAAGGGACTTTAAGAGGGGGACAACTTAATCCTCCAAGAACATTTGTGCCCAAAACCCTGCTTACATGTTTAAATATGCTTTAAAATGAGGAGAATTATAGTCTAAATCATGTTAAATACCTGGAAGACAACAAAAAGTATGTTTCATTTGACCACAGTCACACTGTTACATAAATCTGAGCCTGTAGATGAAAGTAGCATACGATATGAACAACATATACCCTTACCAAAGGCAGCTAATGATTATTTGACCACTTTTTTCGTACAAGATCAACATGACCACAATTATTTCAAAACTGCACCCCTTGTGAATGAAACATGTTCTGTACTGTAGATCTGTATTAAAACGAAATACTGTCAGTCAACAGTACAATATCAAAAGGTATATACATGTAGTACATCTGCTATAAAAATAGAACCTGCTCTACAAGACTTAACACTTGTTGAACAACAACTTATATGGCGTATTGCGTCCGTTATACAGATCCATATGCTATGCTAAAACATGGAGGTATTGCTGCAAACGATCATTGTGTAACATTCCTAACTACATATGTTTCCTAGTACTATAAGATACAAGATACAAGTAGCTTTATTTACTGACGGAGATATACACATCGGACCATTATGGGAAAGAATTTATGGGACCATAATGGGCAACCATCATCATGTTGTTTTTTCTTCACAGGGACACAGTGTCTAAAGGTGATATTAAGGTATATTCTAACAAACTACTAAATAAGATAATTTATTACAAAACATTTCATTATGCAACCTGACAAAATGACAATTTGTAACAATAGCAGAAAATAGACAGCACACAATACTATGCATTCATAGTTATACAAACTTACACAACTGGCTTAATTATAGTGGTTTGAAATTTTAGTAACAAGGTATTATCTAAATAAAAGCAAAACGTGTTTATAAGGCCCATGATAACATAATAGAGCTTTGCCTACTAACCAAGCATTTGACCACACAAAAATACTCTAAAATTTTAGCAATGGCTGCAAAATGTGAAAATAAAAAAAGTACCTTAAAATGAAATCTAAAAAAAATATACAGTTTTGAAAACTTTGCCCTACTTAAAGGCTTTGAAGTCCATTTTACTCAAAAAAATTTAATTAAAATACAATCATGCACTGTAACCTTGACCTTAAAGGTGGTCTACGTGGGACTATTTTCTTGTATAAAACATGTATCTTGTTACAATGTCTGAATAACACACATTCGTCACTTTCAATCATTTGTTCACTCGTGAGCTAAAATGTAATGAGCATGAGTTTGACATAAACAGACTTTTTGAAATTAAAATAATCATGTCACAGACCTCAATGTCATAATGCACTGACAGTGTGATTAGTCTGCATAAAACAAATGGTATACTCATTTTATAAAAATTACAAAACAATAGAAATAATTTTGACTAGAAGCCGCTAACCTTATTTCATTCAACATATGCTTGTCAACACATTAATTCATAGCTCTGACTAGTTGCTTTGATAATTGATATTAGATTGCTTTGGTATATACCAAAGCAATCTAATATCAATTATCAAAGCAACTAGTCAGAGCTATGAATTAATGTGTTGACAAGCATATGTTGAATGAAATAAGGTTAGCGGCTTCTAGTCAAAATTATTTCTATTGTTTTGTAATTTTTATAAAATGAGTATACCATTTGTTTTATGCAGACTAATCACACTGTCAGTGCATTATGACATTGAGGTCTGTGACATGATTATTTTAATTTCAAAAAGTCTGTTTATGTCAAACTCATGCTCATTACATTTTAGCTCACGAGTGAACAAATGATTGAAAGTGACGAATGTGTGTTATTCAGACATTGTAACAAGATACATGTTTTATACAAGAAAATAGTCCCACGTAGACCACCTTTAAGGTCAAGGTTACAGTGCATGATTGTATTTTAATTAAATTTTTTTGAGTAAAATGGACTTCAAAGCCTTTAAGTAGGGCAAAGTTTTCAAAACTGTATATTTTTTTTAGATTTCATTTTAAGGTACTTTTTTTATTTTCACATTTTGCAGCCATTGCTAAAATTTTAGAGTATTTTTGTGTGGTCAAATGCTTGGTTAGTAGGCAAAGCTCTATTATGTTATCATGGGCCTTATAAACACGTTTTGCTTTTATTTAGATAATACCTTGTTACTAAAATTTCAAACCACTATAATTAAGCCAGTTGTGTAAGTTTGTATAACTATGAATGCATAGTATTGTGTGCTGTCTATTTTCTGCTATTGTTACAAATTGTCATTTTGTCAGGTTGCATAATGAAATGTTTTGTAATAAATTATCTTATTTAGTAGTTTGTTAGAATATACCTTAATATCACCTTTAGACACTGTGTCCCTGTGAAGAAAAAACAACATGATGATGGTTGCCCATTATGGTCCCATAAATTCTTTCCCATAATGGTCCGATGTGTATATCTCCGTCAGTAAATAAAGCTACTTGTATCTTGTATCTTATAGTACTAGGAAACATATGTAGTTAGGAATGTTACACAATGATCGTTTGCAGCAATACCTCCATGTTTTAGCATAGCATATGGATCTGTATAACGGACGCAATACGCCATATAAGTTGTTGTTCAACAAGTGTTAAGTCTTGTAGAGCAGGTTCTATTTTTATAGCAGATGTACTACATGTATATACCTTTTGATATTGTACTGTTGACTGACAGTATTTCGTTTTAATACAGATCTACAGTACAGAACATGTTTCATTCACAAGGGGTGCAGTTTTGAAATAATTGTGGTCATGTTGATCTTGTACGAAAAAAGTGGTCAAATAATCATTAGCTGCCTTTGGTAAGGGTATATGTTGTTCATATCGTATGCTACTTTCATCTACAGGCTCAGATTTATGTAACAGTGTGACTGTGGTCAAATGAAACATACTTTTTGTTGTCTTCCAGGTATTTAACATGATTTAGACTATAATTCTCCTCATTTTAAAGCATATTTAAACATGTAAGCAGGGTTTTGGGCACAAATGTTCTTGGAGGATTAAGTTGTCCCCCTCTTAAAGTCCCTTTAGCACTTTGGGTATGGCATAAGTTGTACCTTTTAAGTACACGTTTAACAGTATAGACACTTTGAAACGTATCATTTTGGAAAGTATTAATTTGGAAAGAACTTGATCGACTAAAAGCATATGATGTGTACGGATCTGGTTTGGAGATTGTGAGCATACTGAGGAAATAGGTATTGCAACCAAAGCATATGGAAAGTATCGCGCTCTGATAAGTCCTTAGGCCAAAAATTATGTATGGTTCGGGTCTTCTCGCCAAAATATATAGGCCACCCTCTTGGAAGTGCTAAGCATAACATATGCTAGCAGATATGACTTACGAGACAGAATAATGATACTTTCAAGACAGAATAATGACAAATCTTTAAAACAAAATATACACAATTTATGACATTATTTTTCAGGCCGTAAGTAAAAGCAATTTAGGACATTACATTTATGTATAATGCCATAATAATCGCAAGCCATGACATATTTCAAGGCAATGCGTAACGACAATAACACATGTAAAAAGTTTCATAACATAGTGCCAAACAACAATCAGACCCAAGCACTGAATAACGAATCTTACAATATGAGGAAAAGCAGCAGACAAGATGCACACTACATAGCGTTAATATTAGCTACATAAAGACAATACATGTATCGAGTATAATAACAACACATGACATTTTCAAAGCCATGATTAATGGCAAATCTGTTTTATGTACTGTTTCGAGACTATCAAACACAGACGATCAATAATCCTGACACTTGCGAAAACGTGTGGTTATATTGTTTATTAAAAACATATGTTGTTGATCAAACAGAAACTTGATTTTCATCAGTAACGTGCAACAAAATCAATTTGATGTACACATATTTTACCAAAATCTCACTCTTTTGTCACTGAGAATATGTTAAGTGGCACACAACCGCATTACTTTTGTGAGGCCCGGCAAATAATATTTACAAACTATCGTCATTCTAATGTGGCGTAAATAAAATAGCTTACTGTTATAAAATTTCAAAGCTACTATCACAAATAAACAATTCAAATCGATTAAATTGACAACTAGCTGTTCGGAAACATGAAATAGTTGGTTAATTAAAATATAAAGCAATTTGGTGACCCAATAACCTGGCCTAAAACATTTAATTGATCTATTTTTAGAAGCAAATATAGTTCTACTTTTTGGGGAATAACCTAACATACTACTGTAACCATTTCGATCTTAAAATAAACAAATTACCAAAGTTATCTAGAAATATGTTTTAAAAAGTGACCGTTTGTAGGGATTCAACAAGTCAGGTCTTTGCATAAATGTTCTATGCCGCTTACACGAAATGCAATGTCTTTATATCACCTTTTGTGCAACGTTTCAAATATCCTAAGAACATGTATACTACACACAAATAATTAATTAGATCTGATTCACACCGTTCTTTGTCAGAACTTGAGTACTCGTAACACAAATTAAGGATCTAAGAATCTTCTGTGACACTTCATGTGCCATTTTGATCAGGTCGTTCAAGGGTTGTTTTGCAATTCAAACGAATAGTCGTTTATATTACAAAAAAGTACATTTTGATGGACCCACAAACAAACAATGAAGAATGTCAAATCTTTTAAATGTTTATTTTATAAAATTAACCGTACAATATAACATTAATAATGATACAGAGAGCTTCCTTTTCTCTCTATTAATTATCATAGAAAATTTATACAGTCAAACCTGCCTTAAGCGACCACACACGGGAAGCTAAGATTGTGGTCTCTTAAGGCAGGCGGTCTCTTAAATCAGGATAAATTGCTATCATCTTAAATTACAAGGGAGGAATATAAAGTGGTTGCATATGTCAGGTTGTTGTTTAACTCAGGTGATCGCAAGGGCAGGGTTGACTAGTTTTATCCTTACGTTTATAAAATCTATTTAGATTTTCTTTAATTTCCCACAGAAAAGCATTCTCTTTGCAGGTCCTCCCGTGCTGAAATCTAGTCAACCATTCAACTGATTGATACTCTCCTTGCAGGTCATCCCATGTTAAAGTCTGGTCAACCGTTCAATTGATTGATACTATCCCGTGCTAAAGTCTGGTCAACCGTTCAATTGATTGATACTATTCCGTGCTAAAGTCTGGTCACCCGTTCAATTGATTGATACTCTCTTCGCAGGTCCTCCTGTGCTAAAGCCTGGTCAACCATTCAACTGATTGATACTCTCATCGCAGGTCCCCCTTTGCTAAAGTTTGGTCAACCGTTTAATTGATTGCTACTCTCATCGCAGGTCCTCCTGTGCTAAATTCTGGTCAACCGTTTAATTGATTGATACTCTCATCACAGGTCCTCGTTTGCTGAAGTCTGGTCAACCGTTCAATTTCGCAGGTTCTTCTGTGCTAAAGTTTGGTAAACCGTTCAATTTCGCAGGTTTTTCCCTGCTAAAGTTTGGTCAACCGTTCAATTGGTTGCTTTTAGTGTAAAGAAGACTCTACAGCAAACAATCTACAGAAACGTATTACATGATTTTTAAAACAACGGGAATGATTTAAACATACACAGCATATTCGCGTTAATCACATATAAGAATCTTAAATGACCTTTATTGAGAATTGCATACGAAATTACACAAACTGGATTTTTATAGAAAGTAGGAATTTTATTGGTTTCGAGCCCGACTCATAGTCTGATTCCATGTCGTATTGGCATGCTGGTCAGAACGTTATGCAAAGCTAAATAGCTCAAAGGCATGAGTAATAAAACGACCACTCAGAAGGTTGAAATCTACCAAACCAATTAAACCAAGTACATTGTATACTGTTTATAGAGATTTTGACTGAATCTAAGGAGGCGAAAAGTGTTTGGATGCTCAATCTCATTATCTGTGAACATTGTAAACGTTAAAAAGGTTGGACATGTACTGTAAGTGTGCTATATTTCGGAAAGGTTACGTAAAGAAGACATTTCGGATATGAGACATCTATTTTTAATGAAGAAAAAAAGTCGTTGTTGTAGGAGTTGTTGTTGTTGTTGTAGGTGTTTAACGCCCGTTCCAACCGTATTTTGGTCATTTTTACAGGTGGCTAATTTACTTTACTATCGTTGCTAGGAAGAACCAGCTAGTGTGGAACTTTTTCCTCCGTAAGAAACTGTCAACTTTCTCACATAAACAGACATGGCCGGTAGCTGAGCTCGAACCCATGACCTTAAATCTATGAGAGGTTAGTAATTTCAAGTCAGCGACTCTAACCACTCGACTAGGAGACGAACAAAAAATAAAGAGCCAGTAACATAACCACTGGACCACGGAGAATGATTGAATACTTAGGGCTTAAATACGACATGAATGATCATTTAGTATACATATATACTATATATCATAATTGTCAACGAATATCAACCAATTCCAATAAAAATGGCTGCTTTGTCTGATGTTAATTTCTAGTTATAGTTTATCGGTCAACAATTTACATTGGGCTTGTATTGACAAATCACATACTGTAAGGTTTTTTGAATGACCAGTTCCTACATAAGGAAACCCTATTAACTCATTGTATAACATTGCTTGTATTGTATTATTTATTTAGCTTTGCCTGGCCCGTACCGCATGGGCATGGGGCAGGGAGCACAATTAAAATGAGCACGAATATTTTTCTTTTACTAAATGTCGATTTTTGTCCTTATTTTAATTCCGATATGTCGAATTCTTACCTTCTCATCAATTAAAATTCACTCTCAAACAAATAGCGCGTAAGGATCTACATGTATATAACGGGAATATTGAATCACAAGCACACCAAGTAGTACACCTTTGAATGCTTTCCCTTGTATCGGCAGTAGAGACAAACACCGACATTATTTTTTTGCAATCTCTTTTGTTTAAAATTTAGAATAAATGTTATGTTAGACTTTTTTTCAAGACGCACACTACATCTCGATTCCTACATACATGCATTTCAGTCTGATTATAACCAGTAAATACATTATCATCTACACTTGCTCACGTGACCCGTATATCGGTGTGATATTTGATCAGTAAGTTAAATCAACATGCAACTTATAACGGATACACACCATAAACAGTTTCCGGGATGTATTGTTTAGTCAAGTGTGTCTGTACGAATCTAATGGGTTCCTTCCTGGAAAGGAAATAAAATGAAGCTTAATCTTGCTATATTGTGAAAAGATTCAGTGAAGTCGGCACAAAAACTTAATAACCTTTATGTCATATAGAAATATTTTATGTTTAACTTTGTACAATTTTCTATTGTAACTGTAATAGAAAACATAACTTTGATACAATTTATACAATTATTTACAATATGGCGACCGGGGGCGATTTATCTAGGACTTTAGAAGGCGGACATGAACCATTCTATGATTTCCCGTGTTCTCTGTGTGGAAGCGAGGGAAGACATGTGGAAGCTGCTAGTTACTGCGAGGAATGTTTTGTGTACATGTGTGATAACTGTGTGAGGACAATACATAATAAGATTCCGCTAAACACTAGACATAAACTATTGGATAAAGGACAGTTCACCACCGTAACACAGTCCGCACTCAAGTCTTTCCCGACGAAGCGCTGTTTAAAACATCCCGGAGAACTCCTGAATATATTCTGTGGAAATCACGATGTCGTCTGCTGCAGTGCCTGTAAAGCTCTCGAACACAGGTAATATTTTGAAAAAATATCAGTCAATATCATGATTGAAGTGTGACAATACGATTGTCTACGTAACAAAACATCCGATTCAAATATTAGTGCATACAATTATTTGCATTGGTTTTAGTTTCGATATGAAGGCGATTGCTTGATAAAATCTCAGTGCAACAGGCCGTTTCATTATTTGTTTATATTTTTCCGTAACCAATACATACATACATTCATGTGCATAAGTATAACGATTACACACGTAAACTATTTTACAGAACAGAGATATTCTTTTAAACATTCATTAAAAGTTACAAAGAGGACATTAACGAATGAGTTTTTCCATACGCTGAGGTTAAAAGACAGACTGTTTAAATTGTTGCTTTGGTCTTAAAACAATACGTATTTACATATTATACACACAAAGTGTAAGGGGATATAATATATTCAGCTTTTCTGTCCGTCCGACCGTCCGTCCGTCCGCCCGCCCGCCCGTTTGTAGACGGAATATTGTGGACACTAAATCTCCAAAACCCCTGGTTAGAATTTAATGATACTTCACAGAAGTGATACATACCATGCCTAGTTGTGTCTGGTCCATGTTTCGGGTCACTGGGTTGAAGGTCAATGTCACAGGCGCTTGATATTAAGATATTGTTGACGTTGTATCTCCAAAACCCCTGGTCAGAATTTAATGATATTTCACAAAAGTGATCAGCAACGTGCCTTTTTTGCATGGTCCATGTTTTTGGTCAGTAGGTCAAGGTCACAGGGGCTCGACTTAATGAAATCGTAGCGCTCTTTATCTCCAAAACCCTTGTCAGAATTTAATGATACTTCACAGAAGTCGTGGCATGGTCCAATAATTAAAGCATCAAATGTCACATAAATTTTATATACTGTGTCAGTGCGGTGTTCGCCGGGGTGGGTGGGGGTGGGGGAATTCAACACTTTCAGTGATAGTTCTAGTTGTTTTCTGTAAAGAACCCTGTAAATGATTTGTTTGTCATAAAGAGGAATATGTTTTGCGTCGTACTTCATTGTTTTAAGAGATGATTAAGACCAATTATGAAACAGATAAAGTAATAAAGGTGATTTATGGTAGATAATTGAGAATTAGAATACTCGGTATCCTAACCCTGGTAATTTCATCCAGACACTTTTGTCTGTTCGGTTTGTCGTCAATTGTCAATAAAGTTACCTTTTGTTCTTGAATCATTTGTGTTCGGTGCATGTAATATCACAGCCGGTAATATTATCTATTTTTTTCATTTGAAATATTTTACCTAAACATTATTGTCGCACCAGACCAAGCACTACACTCTTAGTCTCTGTAACAAAACTGCAAGTGACACCCTATGTCGCAGCTGGGACTAAATCTCAGGACTGACAGGCTGGTTGCGGAATTAGCATATAGTACAGCCTATTTGGCAATAACCCTCTATCTGGCTTTATCTTAAACTGAAATTCTAAGAAGGATACCAATCGTCCAGATTAAAGTACCACTGCTCGATGAATCGTGTAAAGAGGGTTATAAATGCGCTGCCTAATAGGAAGTTAACTTAAATTCTTGTCAGATTTCGCGTATTGCTACCCCTAAATACATTTTGTAATGGGGAAACATCATTTAACATTGAGTCTGTATCATTAACTCATACAAGAATAATATTTTTACAATTCAATTTATCGATGGCAAACCGGTATAAACTTAACAGAATTACAAAGTAGGTTCGGACGATTCACGCGAAGCAAATGTCAGCAAAATCAAGTGTCATGGGATATGTTTTGTCTTTTTATGTTTTCAGTAACTGCAACAAAACCCAACATTTACCCGATGCTTCCAAAGGCATTAAGAGGAGCAACGAATACCAAAACATAAGGAAGGAAACAAAGGTCTTCCTGTCTGATCTTAACACTTTGCTAAATGACAGAAAATCAGACAGATCTCGCATCGACAGGGAGAAACAAGAAGTTAAGCGAACCTTCGCAGACTTCAGGAAGAAAGCAAACAAGTACTTGGATGACTTGGAACAGAAAAGTATCAACGAGCTGAATTTGAAAGAGACGTCAATCATTAGTGGCTTGGAACAAGATAGAAAATTTCTCGATGAAACGAAGACGGAAGCTGAATATATCATACAACAGCTCGATTCATTCAAGGGAGATAACGAATGCGAGTTGTTTTCCCAGGTTAAAGTTTGTAAAAGTTTTGTTCAAGAATCCATGAAAAGAGTTGAAGGTATATCATCCACAGCGCCGGAGTCTCTTGTGTTCAAAATAGATGCGAGTATTGAAAAGTACCTTAGTACAGTAGTTACCCTTGGATGGTTTGATGACACGCATTCTGCCACAGCCCAATCTTCTTCAGTAGCTTCAGACACAGGTTCGAGCTCAGCTCATCCCACAAATACTAATGTTACAACAGAACTCGCATCGCAACCTCTGACAAAGTATCATTCCGGTCATTCCTACCAATTTATAGAATATAAAACGCAACTGTTTGGGAAATTTAAAGTAAAGGAGAAGTCTGACAGAAAGGATTGCTGTATAATAGACATATGTCAGCTACCAGACGGAAATATACTTATCACTGATAAGAACAATGAAAAACTAAAGCGACTCGATCAGTCTTATAAAGTCCTTGATTCCATTAAACTACCAGGTCGACCTGCCTTTGTATGTGCTGCTGGTCCTAGAGAAGCTGCTGTGGCTCTGTATAAAGACAAGAAAGTACAGTTTGTCTGTGTGGGAAGGAAGCTGTCACTAACAGGGTCAATCAAGACAGGAGATTTCTGTAGAGGTATGGTCTATATAGATGTTAAATTGTATGTTTGTTGTGGCAAAGCGAATGATTCATCTTCTGGTTATATAGAAGTGTATAACAGAGCTGGACAACTACAATATTCTCTACCACGTGCTTCACAACGTTTATCTGCAGTACCAAAGTTTATCAAAGTCAGTGACGACGCTCAACATTTCCTTGTTACAAGCTTTAATACTGATGACGTATCTATGCTGGATCTTGCTGGTAATGTAGTCAACACTTTCAGCAGCAAAAAATTGAAATACCCAAACGGAATATGTAGCGATGGTAAAGGTCAGGTATTTGTCTGCGGGCATGACAGTAACACG
>JAUMHA010080417.1:0-18569 GCA_032359765.1 Saxidomus gigantea
CTGGTTTGTACTCTGAGGCTGGATAGCGCCTAGCAAAAATTATAACGATATTCACCCGTTGAGTACAATTATTTGGACTATCAAAACGTGACGTTTGCATTTATTGCAATCCACTACTACTAGTGCAAACTATCAAATAATTTCATTCTCCACTCTACATATTTGATATTTCTGACAATTATGTGGAGTGGAGAATGAAACTATTTGATGGTTTGCAGGAGTAGATTGCAATAAATTATGCAAACGTCACAATAAGAATGCGTTTTACTCATATTTTTATATAAACTGTGTAATCATAATTATTCATAAGTCCTCCGAAAAGCACTTTCGACAGTTTGCGGGTTCATACTTTTGATAAATATGGAATAGCTGGCATGACAGTACATTTTGTCTTATAGAGGAATAATTCCTCTAGGGATCAGAACTTAGATTAACAAAACGTTTGAAAACTGATGGAGGAATAGAGTTCAAACCAATATATGACTTTTTTCTATGTTGTGTTGGTTACCTTGTAGAGATATATGCCATTTTTTGGTTCACGCACCGAAAACCTGTTATTGGCACAGCATTCTAGTGAGATTGGCAAATACACAACTAGACAGCTGGGTTTGTGTGGTATATGCAGGGTGTCACAGTGACAAAATTAAATAATTATTCAAACATATCTTTTCATAAACTTAGTTTATTTTGAATTAGCAGTAACATGGTGTTTATTAGTGTAATTAGTTCAACATTGAAACCGGCAAGATAGTTTTTGGATTGGCACTTTCTCTTGAGGTTTGACAACTATAAAATGTTAGAACCAAAAAAACGGGTGAAATGGATGAGCTAAATGAATTAGGCTAGGTATTTATAAAATACAATACAGATCAAAAGACCTTGTGTGTACAATGTAGGTCACAACGTGGCTGAGTGGCATGACTGCATGTTCATATAAGGGACATTGTAGGTAACTTTATTACAGGATGAAAATTTGTAATACAACTTACAAGACCCTAAATCATGTACATTTTCTCATTCTGGTATATTATCTTTCAGCTGGTTACTACTTGTTGACAAACCAAGGCGGGAGATTTGATATTGGTTGGTAAGTATGGGTTGTACCAGTTGCAGAGCTAGAAGAAAGTGGAAAAAGTCTTTAAATGAAAGTCTGCTGGATGTATTGTATAATTCCAGCTATGGATACAATTTAATTGAAACAATTATCTGCTTACATAAGTACTTTGTATATTTTATGATGAAATAACTTAAATTTTTCAATGGGGCTCTTTCAAAGTTCATCAATTCAGTATTAAATTTTTTATATATGATAACATTTAGAATTAGATCTAGAACTTCTAACCTGAAAATGACTGGTGGCCTTTCATGATCAATGAATGTCCATCATCCATATTACATGTACTCACATTGACCACTATTGCTTCAAACAAATTCTCCTCATAAACCACTTCATGGAATCTCATCTAACTTGCCTAAGCATTGACCAGAAGCATCCTGGCATTGAGTTCTCTTAGGCCTAAAAATATTGTCTGTTTCTTGTAACCCTACTGGCCCTCCTTTTTTACCCCGACCAAAATTTTCTTATGATCCTAAAAAAAAATAGTGTGAAGAAAATTTGTATTTTCATGGAATGTGGTGTTGTCTGTGTTAAAAAACATTTTATATTGATTTATTCCATAAATATAACATCAAAGACCTTGTAATAGCTGAATACTGTTATGCATACCCATCAAATTACATAAAAGCTGCTCACTCACAGTTTCCGGTGAAAAAAATAAAATTTCAAAAATGATATATTAAAACATAAATTGTAAAACTAATGGCAAGAATCAACAACTTAAGTAAAAACCTATGTAACAATTTGCAAAAATCCATTGAAAATGTTGGTATGTTTGGTTTAATGGCACCACTACACTATTTGTTTATATTTGGATTTTCAAAAGCGTTTGTAACGCTTTATAATTTTGAAGCATATAATTTCAAATATACAGATATACTTGACAGGAATTTATTCTGGAACCTTTTAATTTGACTATTTGTTCTAAAATATGTTATTTTCAGAGAGTTTGAAGAACTTTATTTTTCCATCAAAATATGAGAGCGAGCAGCTTAAATTTTTTTCTTTAATTCCCTACCTGCCGACCCATCTTCTTTTAGCATGGTACAGGAAACAGACATATTTTTGAGGCCTTAAATGTGGTCAAACAACATGGCTACTTCAGCTACATTGTAGACATACATTATTCTTTGAAAATCTCCAAAACCACGAGGCCAGTAGCTTAGATATTTAGTATGTAGCAATCCCTTTTTGACCTCTACCAAGAATTTTCAAATCATGACTCAAGGGTCAAAATTGACCCTGTGTGGGGGGGGTGGGGGGGGTTATGATCATTATCGTAGGCTTACATTGAATATAGGGAAGTCTTGTATAAAACAACAAGGCCCAGAGCTTAGATATTTGGAATGTAGCATTGTGTAGTGGTCCTCTTCCAAGTGTGTTCAAATCATGAACCATGGGTCAGAACTGACAAGGAGATAGCTTGATTTTACATAGAGTTATACAGTGGTATATTTAATAAAATCTTCTCCAAACTAAAGACCCAGAGCTTAGATTTTTGACAAGTAGCATCATCTTGTGATCCTCTACCAAGATTGTTCATATCATGACACGCCATGATAGTCAGGTGAGTGTTAAAGGGCTGCCATCATCATGGCCCTCTTGCTTATTTACTGCTGGTTGTAACTTGTTCTGCCGTTTCAGCAATTGAGAATCATTCAGCCTGTGTACATCTGTCCTTTTTGATAAGTGCATTGTTTATGAATGCATTCGGTCAGTAAATTTTCAGTGAGTGCCAATATTAACATTTAAAGTTCTTCTTTAATGGTAGTAGGGACAAGTAAGGTCATTGTTACTGATACTTTAATATTGATTTTAAGATGTTAGGAACAACAGTCAGTTGCATAAAAGGTTCATATATTACAGTTATACAATGTGTATGTAACATTTACTTGTTCAATTATGTTAATAATTAGGCAAGTGTATATGAAATTATTTGGTTTATCAGAATTCAGATCTATGTTAAAATGATTTCAGGCTGCTAATGAGTATAACCCCATACATGTGGGCATGTACTGGTGTAGGGCTAGCCATTTCGTTATCTGTGGTTGGAGCGGCTTGGTAAGTGTCATCATTTACTGAATTGTTTACAACTGCAGACCAATACAATTTCAAAATTCATTTTTTTACAGTTTGGCATAGTCATTGAACTCCGTTGATTAATTAAGGTAACAAATGAGCCATCGCTCAGATTCTACCACAAATCAAAATTACATTACATTTAATTAATTAAGTAATGTATCATGACAGATGAAGTATCGGCAACTTAGGATCCATGAAATGAACTGAAATTTTTCATATTACCTACGTCTTAACTGTCTTATAGCACTGACTACCACTTGAACTGTTCCCATTATGTTCTTGCTATTCATAATTAAATGTTCTTTTTTTGCATTTTTGCCGTCTTACAGATAAGAACTAAGATTAAGTAGATTTATGGTATCCAAAATAATTAAGTAGTCAGAGTGAGACAGGAGGTAAAATATCTGTACAATTTGAGAAAAAAAGTCAAATACTTGTTTTGTTTCTACTCTATCTATAGAAAACATGTTACTTTGCAGGGGAATTTTCACAACTGGTGCTAGTATTATTGGTGGTGGTGTAAAAGCTCCAAGAATTAAGACAAAGAACTTGATCAGCATCATTTTCTGTGAAGCTGTAGCTATTTATGGAATCATCATGGCTATAGTTATAACAAACAATATTGGGGTAAGTCTACAGAAGACTATATACTGTCCTCTACATTATTCATTATCAATCCTTTACCATAACATTGAATTTCCTATGGAATTAAAAGCCGGAAGGTATGATGTAATTACATTATGTACTAATCAACTTTTAAAGTGTGAAAGGATTCATCTTTGATTCTGACATCAGCTAAGGGGTATGGTTATGATGTCTCCAGTGTGATGCTTGTGGGTGTACATAGTATGCAAACTAAATGTATGGTCACAGTCACTACCTTAATAGATTACACATTGTTTCACTTTATATAGTTTTTCCTCATTTTTCAAAATGCAAAAGTTGTGTTGCATATGTATATAGTTAATGTCAGTGATGAGTTAAAAACAATCTATTTAAAGTTTCAGTATTTTCCATTGATGATTTAATACATTTCAGAGTTTTGACCAAGAAGTGGATAAACCAGAAGTAATAAGAGACTCTTACTATGCTGGTAATTTTCTATCATTAATTCCAACTTTGTTTGGTTTTTAGCTCACCTGAGCACAAAGAGCTCAAAAGTGAGATATTGTGATTGCCTGGTGTCCATCTTCTGTCTGTCGTCTGTCCGTCCACACTTAATCTTGTGTATGCAATAGAGGTTGCATTTTTCACTAAATCTTCATGAAATTTGGGCAGTATGACTGCCTTGATGAATTTTAGGTCAAGTTCGAATATGGGTTATCAGGGGTCAAAAGCTAGGTCACAGATCAAATAATAGAAAAACCTTGTGTATACAATTAGAGGTTGCATTTTTTATTGGATTTTCATGAAACTTGGGTCAGTATGATAACCTTGATGAAATCTAGGTTGAGTTTGAATATGGGTGATTGTGGGTTAAAAACAAGGTCACAGGGTCTGATCATAGAGAAACATTGTGTATGCAATGTTGTCTGTATTTTTCTCTGGAACTACATGAAACTTGGTCAGAATCACTGCCTTGATTAAATTTAGTTTGAGTTAGCCAGGTGAGCAATAAAGGGCCATCTTGGCCTTCTTGTTTTGTAGTCTTTTCTATTTATTTCAAATTTATTTGTTTGCAGTTGTACACATGTTTAACTTTTAATGAAACACAAATGATTCAAATGTAATACGTTCGTTTAATTGCTATGTTAAATATAGTATATATTGCACAGTTTGGCAAAAAGTGAAACTGACTTTATGATGTTGTAATGTGTTGTGTCAATTTATTTTGTTAAAGATACTAAAACCTCTTGTTCTCTTGTAAATCTGAAAAAAGAAATACAAATAAAGTATTGCCAATATCATTTCTACGTTTTGAACTTATACGCATTACTGGCCAACATAGCAAAGAGTTATCTTCTTTTTCCACATCTAGGTTACAAGATGTTTTCTGCTGGTTTGACAGTGGGTATTTGTAATATTGCTTGTGGTATCTGTGTTGGTATCGTGGGGTCGGGTGCAGCCCTTGCTGACGCACAAAGTGCTAGTCTCTTCGTTAAAATCCTTATCATTGAAATATTTGGCAGTGCTATTGGTCTGTTTGGAGTCATTGTGTCAATTTTGCAGGTAAGTTCTTCTTCTTATGAATATTTTACCTTTGTCAAAAGATGATGTTCATCAAAATCATCCAGACAGAGTAGTTTTACTGTCTCTGTAATGTTTTTCGTTGTTTATTTCTCAAAAGATTTGAATGCTGTATGCATTGTAAATCTTGTTGCTCAAGAAAATTCTATTTTAGGTCCACATTAGATTCTCTATTTTGAAACAACATTGATTTGTTTGATATCAAGCTATTTGCATTTGAAGTTAAGTGTAGCTACGTCCATTCCAAAGGCCAAGATTTAGAAATACTTTGCTCTAATTTAGTCTAAATTTAGCATATTTCTATAAATGTATCTTTCGCTCTGTACTATCCAAAGGTCTGCTGTTTACCTGAGATCATGAATTGTGCCAGTAATGGTTAAAATTTGAGAATGGAGTTATTTGTTGTACAGTTAGGGAACAATTTCTGGTCATGAATTTCATGTGAGTTTAGATCATTTCATTTGACGTTTTATTCCATAAGGGATTGCCAGAACCAGTTGTTTTCTACCTATCTGCACATGCATGAAGTGTTGTTATGAAAACTACATGAACCTGAAAACAAAAATGTAATAAAATGATCGTTTTATTATGTAAATTTCAGATTGCAAGTGCAAAGTTAGGATCAGACTAGTCAAGCTGTGAAATGGGATCAGTCAAAATGAGTCATTCCATAACAACAAAACCCACACTGATTTTATAGCCAGAATTACAATATGTACTACGTTATTCCACAGTTTATATGACTGGCAAAAAGTTTTTAAAACAAAGTGAGCAGTATTGAGAAGACATTTAAGAAAGTGTGCAGAGCTGATGTAACATTTATATTGCTTTATCACAAAGATTGTGTCTCCTGTAACATACCATTTCTTTGTTTTGAAAGCTGTTGCTAAACAAACTTCTTGTTGCTAAAAAAACTTCTTGTTGCTAAAAAAACTTCTTGTTGCTAAACAAACCTGTTGTGCTAGTTAGATAATGAAAATTATTAAATCATCATTAAGACAACATAATTTCTTTTTTGTATTACTGTTTTCACTTCATGAAGAAATTCTTTTCATACACCTATAATACAGTATAATGGATTGAATTTGCAGGAATAATATTTTGTGGTTTTGAGAAAATTAGTTTATTCATGATGTGATAAATTCATGTATTAAAAGCCAGATACTGATCCAGATATTGCTTTTGAATTTGTGCAACCAATTTTGAGTTACTGTCTTAAATTTGTGACTTAGGCGAATCATGAATATACAGAAAAATATCTAGTGATCATAAGCTGTTATTCAGTAGAATAACGAAATTTTGTTCAAGACAAATGTCTGTGATCTTTAAAAATTATATGTGAAACAAAAATCTTGGAATTTAAGTAACAGATACTGAATCATTTTGAATTTTCATCCATCTTGTGTATATAGAAGAATTATTCATAGTTCAATAATTATTGTTATATACATTGGAGTGTGTTTGTTGCGCATATCACATGGAGTTCTTATGAAATCCAGGCTGTTGTCTGATACGATAGTAGTTGCTACTGTTGAACACATTTTGTTGAAACTGTATACAGTCTGTGTGTAAATGTTGAGAGACTCTTCTGCAGAATTTTTACATTTTATTCTATCTATTTTTGACTTGTCATGTATATTTTACAGAAGAAACTAAACTTTTATGATGGCTGTTGTAAGTAACAACTGTGGACTGTAGAAAACTCCAATCCATGAGACAACTGTCTAAAAAAGTTGAATTCAATAGGTTTATAACAGAAATCTTTCTAAAATCAGTACTTTAACTACCTTATAGCATTTATCAAAAGCTCTATCAGGACATAAGAAGTCATCTAACAGTGGGATGGTTCTCTTTAGCTCTCTGGTTTTACCTTATACACCAATTAAGGGAACCATATATTTATGTATAATGTTTTATGCTTTATTATAGCAAGGTTTTGATTCACACCTCAACATTGGTGCAGCCCTTTCAGGTTTAAACTGGCAAGTTAGAAAGTATTGAGAATGTGCGACTGAGAGAGTTGTAAACAACAGGAAGTGCATGATAGTCCCATGACCCCGATGTTGTTTCACATATTTCAGTAGCTTAACATGCACATGAGATATTTGTCTTCTAAGTCATAAGAGCACTGTTGTGAAACTCACCCTGCATTTCCTTTCTTCAGATCATAAAACAGATGCTAGGAATCCTATGACCAGTGTACATAGTTTGTGTTCATCTTAGCAACTTCTTAAATGTTCTTCAACTAGTTTTAAGTATGGTCAGAAAAATGGTCTTATAACAATTCTAAGTACTTTTTTGACTAGGTTAATTGAATTTATGTTCATTTATTTGAACATGTATGTTTATTGTTACATTCTGTATGAAATCACGGAAGTAAAAAGCTGTGCAGGACAGAGCATATTATATGTAGAAGTTGTGTTATAAATGATCAAGAATATTTGAAGAAATTTATTATAATAATGGGTTGAAAAACTATCAAGTAAGACTAGTTTTCTTATAGCAGGCTAAGACTTCTTATGTTAAAATTTAAATTTTGTGGCTTACTTGTGTATGCAGTAAGCTATTTTAGAATAACAATATCTGCCATGTGTTTATGGTTGGGATAGCAATATGTGTCCCTAGGTGACCTGACCATTTAGCGGTAACCAGGTTAGCATGAACAAAATTACTAAAACAATACTATAATAAATTGAATTATAAAAGTTTGCTAAAAATCCTGGTTGGATGACTTGTGCTCCAGTTAATCATAGATTTTGTTGTAGCTAGTTATTAATTATCCGGAAATATGGCATTATAATCAGGAGATGAAAGGGTAGACATTAGACATGTCATTTTTATAAAGTTTAAGCCAAAAAAGATGTACTGATTTAGAGATATTGATTGAAATAAGTTTTGTATATTTTGTTTTTAAGATGGATAACTGTTGAATACTAATACAAATTTTTTGTTGAACATGAAAAGAATGTAATATATAAAGGTATTTTGTTTTCATTGTGATAACTACGGGATATATTAAATGTATGTAGATGTTTTATCTGTTTTCAATTTCATTTCATTTTTGAGTTTTCAAATGATAGGCTAGACTGGCTCTAGCAGATAGCTAAAGAGTGCTTCAAGCCTTATAAAAAAAATTTGGCTTCAAAATCATAGACTTTGGCCCAAAAATTGCAAGATTTGAACAGAAAAGTAATCAGTATTTTCCACAAGCTGGCTACTGACCTTTTGTGCAACAGTTTAAAGAGGCTTACACTTGAGGAATCTCTGCTGTGCAGACTCCTTCAGAAGTTGTGTCACAATAAAAACAAGCTGTCTTGTAATTTATGGCATTTTGAAGACCAGCAGTATTAGTTAACCTAGGATAGATTGTTACCAAACTTGTTATGCAGCATTCTTAACATTACCTTTCCCAGTAAAAACAAGTATTGTTGTCCACTTCATACATGCACTTCAGTTAACGGTATTAAAATTAGTGAAACCTTTTAAAGTTTTCTTCAGATGGACCAATGAGATCAATGTTACTAAATTTGCTCTTATGGCATCATTAAAAAATATACAGTATAAATCCATTGCATATTTTGGCTGCAGTTATTTCAAATGACTGTCAGCAATTTTGATTGGAACCATTTCTGCAAAGAGCTTTCTCCAAATATAATCCAATGGTAAAGATTCTTAACATTTCAGGGTATCAGGACACATTACAGATGTTGACCAAATCAACTTCAGCTCGCTAACATTAGTGACTAGGGCCTGAATGAGTCTTCCAGGTTAAATTTTGTTGCCCAAAGTTTTGGGCTTCTCAGACATTAACAACTGAAACCAGGGGTCCATAAGTCTACACATTCGATTTAAATTAAACCCGTGACTAAATGTATGCCAAGACGTGATCATACACATGATCATGAAATATTACAGCTGGGTGAGAGAATGAATAACGAAGTACGTTAATTATGTACATGTTAAACTTTTAAGTTAAAAGTTCGGTAGAAATGAGGTAAAAGTGATTAAATTTATAACTTGGGAAGCACTATGGATATCCATTGTATATCTGAACAAAAATAGAAAAAAAACGTGTTTTAAGCTCACCTGGCTTTCCTAATGGATGATTGTACGTCGTCCCTTAACATTTTGATTCAAACGACATCTCCTCTGAAACCACTGGGCCAATGTAGATGAAAATATGCATGGATGTTCCTTGCATGAAGCTTTACCAAATTTGTTCAAAGAATTCCATTCCATGCAGAACTCTGGTTGCTATGGCAAAAAATAGGAAAACCGTTAAAAATCATCTCTGAAACCACAAGGCCTAGAGCTTAGATATTTGGTATGTAGCATTGCCTAGTGGACCTCTTCCAAGATTGTTCAAATCTTGACCCCCAGACCAAAATTGACCCTGCCAGGGGGGTCAATTGGTTTTACATAGGCTATATAGGAAAAACTTTAAAATCTTGTTCTCTGAAACCACAAGGCCTAGAGCTAAGATATTTGGCATGTAGCATTGTCTATTGGACTTCTTCCAAGATTGTTCAAATTATGAGCCCCGGTTCAAAATTGACCCCACCTGGGGGTCACTTGGTTTTACATAGGCTTATATAGTGAAAACTTTAAAAATCTACTTCTCTGAAACCACAGGGCTTAGAGCTGAGAAATTTGGTACATAGCATATCCTAGTGGACCTCTACAAAGTTTGTTCAGGTCGTGACCCCTAGGTCAAAACTGACTCAGCCTGGGGGTCTTTTAATTTTACATAGGTAAAACTTTTAAAATCTTCTTTGAAGCCACAAGGCCTAGAACTTAAACGTTGTCATGTGGACCTTTACCAAGATCGTTCAAATTATTACCCCCAGTTGAAAATTAACCCTTCCCATGCGGGTCACATAATTATGCATAGGCTTATATAGGGAAAAACTTTAAAAAAACACAAGGCCCACAGGCAGAGCTTAGATATTTGGAATTTTACAAAGCACTGTGTAGCAGACCTCTACGAATGATGTTAAAATCATGACCCCTTGTGTAATTATATCCTAGAAAAAAAGTTTAGGGGGGTATATAGGATTCACCCGGTGGTCAGCAGTTGGTCTGTTGCATTTTCCTTGTCCGGAGCATAATTTGAACTCTACTAGTTGGAATTCAATACAACTTCATACAACGGTCAAGCACAATGATAGGAAGTGCAGTATACAAGAACCATAACTCCATCTTGACTTATTACAGTTATTGCCCGTTGTTACTTTTCCTTGTCAAGAGCATAACTTGGAAACTACTGATTGAAATTCAATACAACTTCATACAATGTTCAAGCACAATGAGAGGACGTGCAGTGCAGAGGAGCCATAACTCTATCTTCACCCATTACAGAGTTATTGCCCTTTGTTACTTTTCCTTGTCCGAAGCATTACTTGAAAACTACTGGTTGAAATTCAAAACAACTTCATACAATGGTCAAGCACAATGATAGGAAGTGCAGTATACAAGAACCATAACTCCATCTTGACTTATTACAGAGTTATTGCCCTTCAGTACTGTTTTTTATCCGGAGCATAATTGGAAAACAACTGGTTGGAATTCATTAAAACTTCATACAATGGACTAGCATAATGAGAGGAAGTGCAGTGCATAAGAACTTAAACTCCATTTTGACTAATTACAGAGTAATTGCCCTTTTTTACTTTTCCTTGTCCGGACCATAACTTGGAAACTACTGATTGGAAGTCAATACATCTTCATACAATGGTCAAGCACAATGATAGGAAGTGCAGTGTACAAGAACCATAACTCCATTCTGACTAATTACAGAGTAATTGGCCTTTTTTACTTTTCCTTGTCCGGAGCATAACTTGGAAACTACTGATTGGAAGTCAATACAACTTCATACAATGGTCAAGCACAATGATAGGAAGTGCAGTGTACAAGAACCATAACTCCATTTTGACTTATTACAGAGTTATTGCCTGTTGTTACTTTTCCTTGTCCGAAGCATAACTTGTAAACTACTGGTTGAAATTCAATACAACTTCATACAATGGTCAAGCACAATAAGAGGAAGTGCAGTGTACAAGAACCATAACTATATCTTGAGTAATTACAAAGTTATTGCCAGAAGCAATATCTCTTTTATAGTTTTTTTGCAAGGTATTCTGTTACTACGAACTTCCTTAGTTTATAAAGCAGTCTTCCGGGGGTATTAATCATATTTAGTGATAGGTCTAGTTTGCAATTGATATACAGGTGAGCGATATAGGGAAATGAGTAATGGTTCTTACTCTGTATTATGGCTACACTGCATATATATCTTTAGA
This sequence comes from Saxidomus gigantea, assembly GCA_032359765.1. Taxonomy (NCBI): domain Eukaryota; kingdom Metazoa; phylum Mollusca; class Bivalvia; order Venerida; family Veneridae; genus Saxidomus; species Saxidomus gigantea. The sequence goes on from JAUMHA010080417.1 coordinate 11,686, forward strand.
AAAACAATGTACTGTATTTCAGATAATTTGCACTGTGTATGGGGGCGGAACTGTTATCTATCTGTTAATGAGAACCTGATCTATCTACAATAGAGAACAGTAACAACAGCACAACAGAGTATCAATGTACCATAATACTTTTATTATAATATCATTTGTCAGAGGCTACACTTCCTCAAAATAACGTAATTATTCTCCCAAACAGTACTGTATATATTCTACTTGTCTTCCTATTGCAGAAGAAATGAACGAATCGAAATGTTTTGGTAACGCAGTCAAATTCAGTTATACATCGATATACTCAAAAAGTGTCTGGTTGCTTGTCCATCAGGCTCTAACTTAACTGGATAACATTACTTCTCTTGGAGGGAATGCATTTGATGCCGATACAGTAGATGCTATAACTATAAATCCCAAGTTAGTAAATAAATGTGAAATGTCATAATTTTTCCTCCATGTTATTAATAAATGTATTCATTTTGTATAAGTTTTAATGACAATTCTGTTCCCGAACAAACATTTAAGCATCGTTTTTCGCTGCGAATTCTGGATCCTTTTCACTGAAAAAATCTTCACAGTCCTGTAATTCTCTTTGTCGGGTACTTGGTTTTCCTAAAATTTGATTTACGGTATCATCCAGAAAACAGTCCAATTTCTTTTCTCTCAGCAAGGTGAAAACCGTCTTTCCCTTTTTTGTGATGATACGGAAATCGGCATTGAAATCTTGTACTAACGTCTTTATTATCTCTAACTCACACCTTTCACATGCTGTATGAAGTGCTGTTTTACCAAACTTGTCTTTTGCATTTACCTCCGAATACGGCCACAGAAGTTTAGCTATGTTATGATGTCCTTTGTGTATAGCAGCATGCAAAGACGTAAACCCATTTTTCTCAGGAATTTTTACATTCGACACTTCCATAAGTGCTGCTACAAATTCAGTCTTTCCGTCATATGCAGCACAATACAACGACGTTCTTCCATAATTATCCCTTATGTCAGGATCAACGTTGTTTTGCAGAAAAATTTGCATCAACTGAAAGTTGCCTTTCCAAACTGCTATATGCAGAAGACTCATACCCTTTATAAAAGACTGCCTTCCGTATGATGTAATCCTCATATTTCTGTGCGAAAAGTCTGCCTTTAGTAATATTTCAGCGACTTTGTTATGGCCACGGATTGCGGCACAGTGGATAGGATAGTGACCGCGATAATCTTTGATAGTTGTTGAAGCCCCGTGTTCAAGAAGTAGTTCTACAATCCTATGTAGGTTTACACGTTCACATAATTGATCATTTCCACTATCAGCAAGCATGTGAAGTGGGGTTCGTTTAAACTTTCCAGTTTTCTCATTCACGTTAGCTCCATTTTCCAACAATATGCGACAGGCTTTTAATTGAAAAAATTGAACCGCTTTGTCTAGGGCAGAGCGACCGTGGCAGTTCCTGTAGTTTACATCTATCCCTTTTCTTACAAGCAACTGTAAGGAATCGACTAGTCCTCTCTTTGCAGCAAATATTAATGGACTACTTTTATTTTTGATGTGAGATTCTGTTTTGTTATTACAGTCCCATTTATCCAACAACATCTCGAGAATTCGTGTACTCTTTGATGTCGCAATGAGTAACACATCATCATTTGGTTTAGCTTCATGTGCCAGTAATGTTTTGATGGCACTTTCCATCTCCAAATCCGTTGCAATTACCAGGGAAGTGAATAGAAAACCACCTGCTTCTTCAGCCAAAGGATCAAAGAGGTCCGATTTCAAATATTCCGATAACATTTCGTCGTTTCCAAACAACAGTAAAAATGACGGTAAGTATATTTTACTGCTATTTGTAAATACGATGCTATACGCAGAGTCAAACTCAAATGTTTCTAAAAAGGAAGCAACTGACTTCGACAGCAAAATTTTTCCATGTTTATCTTCAAAAAAGAGCCTCAGGAAAACCGTATTTGCGAATGCGTCATGACCAAATACTGGAGCAACGTCGGAGTTCCAACAGTTTTCAAGCCAGAGTCCGGTGTAACAAGGTTTGTGGGATGCATTAAGTGGCATGTCGATAAACTTTGACATGTCACGTACCTCTGTATTCCCCTCTACAAAAATGGGATCACCGTCAGTTAACCGTGGCATTACAAGGTTGAATATTGCCGTCAGAAGTGTTTTGTATCTGTGCTCCTCTGCGAATACATGCAAATCATCACGATTTCTTTCCGTTGTTGTAACATAATTCATAATAAAGTCTTGCGTGGCAAGCGAAATGACTGCACGTGGATGTTCATTCGCAGCAACAATTCCAACCATGTCTCTCACAATGTTATGGCAAATTGTGTAGTCTTCGGTCTTTGGGCTAAACCTCAAAAATCCACCGCTGTGACAAGTTAAAGACATACGAAGTGACAGGACCAGTTCATCTTTCAGTTCGAAGCCAAACCATTTTGCATTCTTTCTTATTTCTTCTGCAATAGTTGGCGGTTCAATATCTTCAGATTCAATTTATTGCCATACATTGACCAAATCAATATGAGCGGTAGAAAGTTACTGGTGTCAAAGCTAAGGTCCATTAGACAATTTTGGAAAAACTCAACGGGCCTTTCAAAGAATTGTGCGCCCTTTGAAAAAAGATTCTGATTGGTAACAAAAATATTAACACTCTCTGGGTATCCTATCATAACATTTGTTTCCTTTTTACCTAGTAACTTTAGCTTGTCTTCCTGGGAGTGTTTCCCTGCAACTGGAATTTCTTCCGTAATAAATGATGACTTATAGGCTATGTTACATTTCTTCATAAATGCATCATCACACTTCCGATCCGCAAAAGTAAGATGTGACTGCAGTATTTGCAACCGCTCTTCGTCAGTGAGCTCAGACGAGATCAAATGTTGAACGTTTTCCTCTTTAAATATCTTTTTTCGTCGTAATGTTCGCCTTGCTTCTACTAAGATATAGTCACGGAGTGTTATTATAACATACAAACAACCATTTTGAGCAGCTTTTTCTATGTCATCTAAGTAATGCTTCCATCCTTGTACCGATGTTTCATCCAGAGATATATCTCCAAAGATATCGTCTATGAAGATGGTATCAAATAGACCTTGGTCAAGATCGACGTGAGTCCATTCAGCTGGTACCCTTAATCGCAAACAGGCAGATACGTTTGTCACTTCTTGTATTAGTTTTAATGCCATAGCAGTTTTACCCTCCCCAGGAAGTCTGCTTATGACCACAATGTGTCTTTTTTTAAGCTTCTCTCTTGCTTGAATATGAGCCGCAGTGACCACGTACGTCTGTTGATTGGACACATCCTCTATATACAGTTTACTCACCGCTAAAAGAGTATAAACAATATTAAATGACCAAAATAATTTCGTAACAGAATTTGAATTTATTTCCTTTTTCAAATTATATAAAATGTGCACTTTTATGCTATCCAAAAGTACTTACAAGCTAGGTGTTTTAGTTTCGGGGGCATTTCTTTCGTCGGCGTTTTGTCCTCTTTATCTTCATGCATTTGTTGTTGAATTTGAATATCGTGAACCAGTTTTTCCACTTCAGTGATATCTGTCTTCATTTTCTGTTCTCTGTGAAGTTGTGCCACTGATATTTCTTTTATTTCACTTATATCTCGATCATGTTTTTCCACATCGGTTTTGACTGCAAGTAATTGTTGAGTTAGTTCCCGGTCGGAGCTTTCCCATTCCTTAATTGTTTCTAGGTATTGCTTTTCTTTTTCAGGATCAATACTACTGTCTTTTAGATTTTGGATGTTATCACCAAGACGAGGTATCCCTTTTCCTAGTCGTAATATAACCTGAAATTAAGGGGTTATATAAAATTTCTATTGTTGCGACGCACTATGTTGATAACTGATCATTTCGAAGAGAATGTATGTAGGCATCGTGTACTTAATTTTTATGTACACTAAAAGCACTTAATATGCAGTTTTCTGTCACGGTTTCTAATGCACATAGCTTGACAGCATTGGCGAATGCGATAAAGCAATTAAATAAGGCAAACTTTATCGTTACTCATGTGTAAGAATTACTCCAACATTATGTCCTACCTCCTCAGTGTCATTCCATTGCCGATTAAAATCTTGTTCACTTAAAGACAGAGAACGTTTGTGTGAAACCTGTAAATAAAAGAAGCCACTCTTTATTTTATATGACACGCTTTTCTTTATTCATTACGTAGCAAACTCTTAATTTAGTTCAGTACGGAGTTAATTTATCTTTCAACCTGCAACAAAATCCCCTTTTCACTTACACCATTGTTCAATATTGCCTAAAGTATTTTTTTTTTCTCAGCATTTCGTTAAAAGACTGTTTTCAATCTATAGCAAAGTACTCAGTTAACATCAGATAATGGTTTTCTTCAATCTATTGCGAAATCTTTAGTTATTTGGTCAGTGCATAGCCAAATCATCATTACTCAATTGTTTTAGTCAGTTTAGTTTAACGAGACGACATGTAAATACATGTGCATTAATTAATTGCATATACACTTAAAACCCTGACTGCGGAATACAGCCAAACATTCTGTTTGTGTCTAAGTTATTGTTAATTAGTTTTAAAATACTATATAGTACTGTTTTTGTTGTCCATAAAAACCTTATTTTATGTACTTAACAAGAAACTACAACTTTAAGTATATCAAACCTTATTGCGAACGTGTTTAAGTCTCGCAATATCATCCTCTAGTGAGGTATCTTTAGAAGAAGGGAATCCATTCCATACTGGAGAATTTTCGTCCAGATTGCATATGTACCGCAACAAACACGCCAACAGAGATACGTCGAAGGTTTCCGAAGATACATTCTGATGACCAATTACTGGATATAGCAGTTGGTACTGAGATGGTGTCACGGCATTCTTCTTTCTTAAGCTGTTGAGTTTCCCTCTTGTTTCTGGATCATTGAGTTTGATTTGGAGGTCTTTTGGAGGAATGATTCTGTCAAACTGATGCCGAAGAACTAAAGTCCCTCCATCAACAATTAAGGACAATAGTCTTAAGCAATATGCTTTGTCCTTGGAAGGAGAAATGGTGTTTGCAGTCGCCATTATCTACAAATGTTTCATTACTCATTCCACTCATAAGTTTTTCTTCAATTTTTAAAAATCGCTGGGGTCTTTTTCCACTAACTGTCGTTATTCTACAATAAACGAAATTTCGGTTATGTTCCGATATCAGTATGGAAAAATAAACACACCGCCACTTGCAGGTCCTTTTCTAGTGCAAGTGCAATTTTATAATAACTCCATCAAAACATGTATTTATGCAATGCAAAAGCTCCTCTTTTAATGTGTCAGATAACATGAAATACATATATATTATGACCTAGACAGACATAGTTTTACATTTCAAAACTTATAAATAAATTTCATAACAATAAAAATAACATTGTACAGTAATTTCTGTTATGTTCGGATACAGAAAAACAAACACACCGCCACTCGAAGATCCTTTTCTAGTGCAAGTGTAAGTTTATAATAACTCCATCAAAACATCGTAAAATATAGGACAAAATGCATTCAGGCAATGCAATAGCTCCTCTTATCATGTGTCAAAACACAGTGTCAGATAACATGCAATACATATATATTATGACCTAGACAGAAACAAACAGTAAACTTGCAGACGGACCTGACATTTATGTCTAGGAATAAACGAGGTTTTGAAAATTAGTTGAAAAACCGCTAAGATGCATCGCAGTTTTATATTTCACAACTTACCAACAATAAAAATGACTTTGTTCAGTAATGTACGCATTTTCAAAACTCCCTTCTTCTATCGCCATCTTGTTTTAAGTCAGTCCAGCTTCATTTCAGTACAAAATTCAAAATGAGAGTACATATTTCCAGTCAAGTCATTATAGTTCCAGTGAATTGTTTTAAGTTGAAACACAGTTACAAACAGATGAAGTTTTCTTTATAACAGATCTTATCTCTTCATTTGTATTTGTTTCAGTAAGAGCGGATTCCAATATGGAGGACACCTAAACTTCGGAATGATACGTGTAATATCGTTTAAATCTATTTATATAGAATGGTTTTTGACAAAGACGTTTATTCATTTGTATGAAATATAGTTTTGATCTATTTAACACATGCAATATAAAATATGCACAGACATTATTTTCTTCTACATTTCTATAAATGTATCAGCTGGTGTGATTTTGTTGTAATGCACAATTTTGTTGTTTTAAAATATATAGATGTGAAACCATATTTTTGTTAAACAATAAGAGAGTTGATATATAATAGAATTATTCATGCGTTTTGATGAGGTCCGTTGCAAATATTGGATAAAAAATAAAAGACACAAACATCCAAACTTGCCTGAGCGAATGCGACACACGTCGCAGTATCCGTGTTTGCATCTTAGTCCTCATCTTTTTGCCATCTGGAAAGAAAAACGTGTATCTTAATCCCTTTATTCCACAACTATCGAAATCGTTGGAAATACATTGAAATTGGTATTTTCACGTAAGATCTCCTGACGAAGTATTTTATGCGTCTCATGAAGAGCTTACCTGTCCCGTGTTTGCAATAGACTTACCGTACACCTTTGTCCACCTTACACAATAGTTGAAACAGTAGGAAAACCGCGGCCGAGGAAAAATCAACATAGCAAGGCCCGGATAAAGATATATAATTATATATTTAGATATATTAATTTGATAGATGATTAAACATATAAGGGATAATGTCACGTACATGTCAAACTTGACCGTATTGAGTTGTAACTGAATACTATAATGTTATTAATCAAGTGATTTCATATTGGCCTTGTTATTTGTCCGAGGGCCAATACGACCACCCTCGGACAAATAACAAGGCCAATATGAAATCACTTGATTAATGATAATTTTATTATTCAA
>JAUMHA010080528.1:8514-18565 GCA_032359765.1 Saxidomus gigantea
TTTTTATTGCATTTATTCTGCACGGATGCACGTGAAAAATAAATTCTTAGAAGAACGCGGGAAGAATGACTCATTTTACTCCCAAAGTGAAGCCGCTGTTTCTATTTCTGTCGTGGTAGTTAGTAACAAACTGAAAACATTGATCATGACGTGAATCTAGATATAGCATAATTTGGGCACAATTACAAACAAAATATCAGTATAACAATTTATAGATTGGATGACTGAAAACGTGGAATTAATTAGGAAATGACTCAAAAAAACAACATCTGTTTGGGCTAAAACACTTCTTGGAAGCTGGTAGCCTAATTCATTCGTTTCACTGGTTTGGCCCGGATTTTTTTTTTATATATATATTAACGCCCATCCAAAAACTGTTATACTGATATCTTTGGAAGATTCCTTTTTATACGCCCGATGGGCTTATTATGGGAACACCCGCGGCGGGCGGCGCGTCCACACATTGTCCGCTTTCTAAGTCGAAAAGTTTTCATCTGATCTTCACCAAACTTACTGAACATGTTTCATGATGGGCATACTATCTTGGCCAAGTTCGATAACAAGCCAAATCGACCCAGGCACTTTTGGATTATGGCCCTTGAATTATGCAAAGTTGGCCAAATTAGCATTGTCAGCTCTTTTCATTAGATCTTTACCAAACTTGTTCAAAATATTTGCGGGCATAATGTCTAGGCCAAGTTAAATCTTAAGGCACTTTTGGATTATGGCCCTTGAGTTATCGATAAATGATGAAATTAGCCTTCTCAGCTCTATAGTTCACACAGGTGAATTACCTTGTCCGCTCTATAGGTCTAACAGGTTTTACAAAACCTATGAAAGTTATACCTCCTTGACGGGCGTATTTTGTGACAGTTTGACACTTGTTATAATACGGATTTACCTACAATCCATTTTCAACAAAAATGCAAATTTCGCGCACTTAACATAGTTTGCGTGCTGCTGTGCTTTATTTGTCACAAAGGTGGGCGTTTTTTTTTTCTTTGAGTTGTTAATGGCCGGTTGCGATCACATTGATTTTACCGTGTGAACCATTACCCGGTCACAATTGAAGTCTTATTTACAAACAACACCCGGATCCGGAACTGACCAACATCTTGGACAAAACACAACACTTAAAGTCCCAGGACCACATTGACAAGTAGCTCTTACTTTACCAAGAAAGATGTCTTATCGGCGGAAATGACCTTTATTTGTACCAAAAACATTCATAACTTTACTTTTTAAATCGACGTACATGTTAGAAATCTAGAGCAGTAATTTTTTCAATAATACTGCAAAAAATAAAAAAGGCTTACTGGCAACTCTTTTTCGTGAAAAAACGACTTGAATAGAAACGAGCATTGTTTTAGAGTGAATAGAACATGGTTCTATCATTATCCCATCAGTACTGGATATCTATTATACAATATCAGTAAATTAAAAAATATCCTTGGACTTTAATGAAACAGAAATATTTTATGTACTTTATGTAAACTTTCTCATAATAACATTGGGGTGTCCGTCCGTGCACTTTTCTTGAGAGTTTGATTCATAATAAATAAAAACTTCGAGTAAAGAACTGTACATCAAATAATATGTAAAAATAGAATAGCATAAATCGTTTGAAACAGCACTGATCCTTATTTGTTTTAGTATTACTTAAGGTTTCGTTTTCTTTTATCTATTTTCAGTTTTCGTAAAATATTGGCATAATTGTCTGTGGAAATCCAATCTTCAGACTTAACATAACTACAAATTAATTTTATTGCCATTCTCAATATTGTAAACTAGACTGTTACATTGAATTGTGTATTCTGGGAGTCCGGAATGTTAAGTCGAACATGTTAAAGGTCAAAGTCCAGCGTTAAAGGCCAGAGCTCGGCAGGTTAATGTCATGTTAAGGGTCATAGCTCGATATGTTGAAGATAAAGGCCCAACATGTTTAAGATCAGAACCTATCATGTTAGGGGCCAGAGTTTGACATGTTAAAAGTCAAGGCCCAACATGTTAAAGTTCTGAGACGAGCACGTTGAAGGTCAAATCTCGAAGGTCAGAGCTCGACATGTTTAAGGTTAGAGACCAGCGTGTTAGCGTGTTACCGTTAAGAGACCGGTATGTTAAGGATCGGAGTCCGACATGTTAAAATGTCAGCAGTCTGAGATCGTCATATATTCTATTAAAGGGTCAGAGCGCGACATCCTAAGTTCAAGTTAAGGGTTAGTGTCTGGATAAATACCATGTCGTCTTATAGCTGACACAGTGAAGTAAGGTAGTGCACGTGGTCTTCGGTTCTCGGTTCTCAGTTCTCAGATTGTAAGTGATTATGCACTTTGCTCGAGACATTTGGGTTGATGATATAATATACTAAGTACTACCGCCTCTGTCTCTTAGCGGTAGAGCGTCCGCTTCGTGAGCGGGAGGTCGTGGGTTCGACAATAGGCCGTGGCACACGATACCGACTGCTCCGTTTCAAGCTTGGCGCTCGACATAAAAAAAATAGTGTCCCCCACCCCCCAGTTATGAACATTTCGTGTAACTTACTTTATTATCTGTTTGCTTTGTATACAATCTGGTGTCTGTGTGGTATTGTGCATGTGATGTTCTATGCCTGTTGCACTTCATCAAAGCATTAATATACATTGTACATTGTAGTTACAACTGATTATATAGCCGCAGAGTTCCTTTCCTGCTGTCTCATGGCTTTGGTTGTGGGTGCTATGCTGGATGGCAAGGGGGTACTTTATATTTAGAAGTGCGGAGAAGTGTATTACAAAACAGGGTGCGACCCAACGTATGACTATATTGTCTAGATAGTTTATAACACACACATGAGTGTCACGTTGATCAGTCGATCTGCCCCTACTTGACAGACCACAAGTTTATCTCATCTCTGAATATAACAAAACTATTACGCAAAAATTATCACTTTTCCGAAAACATTTAGTATGAATGAAGCGGACAAAAAGTAATACAAGTTGTACTAAACGAACTGAACTGTAACATATAAAAGTACTTTTTAATCAAAAACAATAACGTCACGGAGTCTTGCTCCGAAAACGGCTATTGAAATAATTTTGCTTCCTGACACATCAATATGTACGATGTTACAAGATTGTACCGTGAAGGTGTAATTCTAGGACATGCGTGCGTATGAATCAGCAGTTCTTGTGTTTATCCTAAAAACTTGTCACAATAAGGTCATTTCAATAACGATTTAAATGTTCATATGTGTGCCAGATACATAGAAAAGGCGAGGAAAAGCGAGTTTAATCCCCAGTATATCCACGACCAGTGATGGAAAACGTGTAATTCATCTTGACCAAGAAAACAGAAAGTGGAAGTCCAAGTCCCCAGCATTTACGGAGACAGTTAGATCTAATTTTGACTAATTTATCAACTAAGTGAATATCTTCTGAATATATTTATACGTTTGTACTTTAACTGAAACTTTTTTCACCTCCTAAAAGCATTTTACTATTTTTTCGTATCAAACTTTTTTTTCCTAAATAGGATAAAAGAAAACGAAGGCGTTTCATAACGCTAAAGTACATGATGCATTACCAAGATAAACACTTAAAACAAATTAAAAGCAAGCATTGAATGATAATGATTTATTACGAAGTGTGTGTGTTTACTTTCATTTTCGTGTACGCCCCGGTAATAAAATCAGGATAAATTCTCCAGAAATAAAATTTGTGATAAGTGATCATTTTTGAAATTTCATATTCCGTTTTTCTAAAAATGCTAAAGTATAATTGGATATTTTTTTTATTTTTTTTTAATTCATTCATGTTTCGGGGAAAGGATTGAACAGTTTTAACTGCTAATTCATTCACATTAAGCAATTTGCATGTTTGCGGTTAAATTCATAAAGATTATTTAAGATTTTTAAATGTTACAGGTCAGCATTTGATAAAGTTTGGCAAACGAGTTGAAAACAGCTCTGCCATACGCGCCGTTGAATAACTTTATTTTCTTCAACTAATACCCTAATGGCGACACTGGCAGACACCACGACACTGACCGACCCCGCCTTTGTGACCAGTGCGGATTATATAGGTCTGCATTCCAGTGATTGGAAGAATGTTCAACTACATGCTTGTCCTTGATAAAACTGTGCCGGATTCGTTGACAAGACTATAAACGTGTGCACTTTTTTTGTAAATCACGGAAATGATATACTGCAAGAATTTAATATCATATGAAATTCGTTACATCTTCCTTTTTTGATAAATTTTACTTTATGCATGTAAATATTATGCTATAAAATCAAGCATCATTAATTCAACACCGTCAAAGTCTTAATCTGTTACAATTCAAATGTGCGCCCGTTTGATCGATTCTTTCCACGAATTTCTTAATTTAGACTACAGTAGTTATATCGGCTTGATATTGAAAAGGAAGTATACATTGTAGTACACTTACAATAAAAAGAAAAGGAAATTCGCAATCAGTCCATTCTTATGGCTGGCTTTGAATACTGAATCATTTTGTACTTTAAACAGACATTGTGTGTCTTATGACTTAATACGTATACTCCTCATGCTTTGAAGAACGATTGTAACTTTACTATTGATCTTATCTTCCGTGTTAAAGTGAACAGTTCCTCATTCCATTCAAACAGTTTTTACATCCCATGACTGAAAATAAACAATATCATTGTCTAAAGATTGTATATGTTTTTTATATTTTTTTTAAAAACCCCACTGATATTTATTTATTTCAGTGTTGTACTTTATCAAATATTTGACACTAGCCATGAAACAGCTGCTTTGGGTTTTTTTAAACTTTATTTTCGTTATTGAAAAAAAAAAGATTTGTACTTTTTGTTTCACCTATGAGAGCTTATGAAACTTTTTTGTTTTTGGATTAATTTAACTGACCAGACTAATTTCTCCGTTTGCAGTTAGATTTCAGGACAGTTGACTCATTCAACTTGTTTTGTTTTGGGAATACCACCTAATCTACCCTTCCTAAAACGTGTTGCGGTTTTTAACTACAAACGTAAACATTCAGAATATTTCGAAATGAGAAACGAATATTAACTGATTCACTATATGTTCTTAAAACCTCCACTAAATGACCGTGTTTTTTGCGGTCGACATGCTTCGTAATGAAATGTAGGCGACTAGCGTTGTAGATTATTAACCCCCTAATCATAATTTGTATTTGTAAATGTCTAATTTTACATGTATTATATACGCGATAAAGTATGTTGAATCTAACTGAAAATACGAAGTTTTTATTGTTAATAAAATATACCTGAATAGAGAACTAACGTTTAAATTAGTTGTAAAATGCTACAGAAAGCATAATGACAATCAACCCATAAATTGTGCATTAAATATGGTGGCATATTTCTGCCATGAGTAATATAGGTAGCTATCGCATTACTTTAAAAAAACGAAGTTTTCTGAAAAGTTTATCTCAGATCTTAAAATTTCCCGGAAATATTACTGCGATAATTTACATTGTTATCTTGATAGTTTTTTGCCATTAGCTAGATAGCTTATCTCGATACTTTCAAAGATTATCTTGATATTTCAAACTTTTATAATAAGTTTATCAGCATATATAGATACACGGTGGGGAATCGCATTATCAAAATAATCTCTAGAAAATAATTAGAGCCGTTTCGCTGAGATATCTATCTAGAAAAGTCAATTTATTGCAATAATGTTTTCCGAAAAATGCAGAACTTTGCTAGAAAGTTAAGAATATTACCGCGATAGCTACCTACCTTCGGGCATTAACACGAAATGTTACGTTAAAACAGTTTCAGGAAATAAAGAAATATCAAGAAAATATTAATTATTCCTGTATCAATAGGTGTTTTCCCCAAAATGCCAGGATAGAATATTGTCTTGATAGCTACCAGTCCTAGCTATCTCGTGGCAGAAATATACCATCATAAATAAAAGTTGATACAGACTGTCTCATACGACTGTCTTGTCACTGATAGAAAATAAAACATCGATACATTTCAAATTTTTTGAATTTATTATTTTAATTTCTTGCATTGAAAATAAATAATTCCATTAGATGACATAAATAAACTTTTCCGGATACGGAAATATAGCCTAATATATAGATCTAATATAAAACATTATTTTCTAAAGTACACTAGACCTAGAATCTAAACTTTTGTTTATTTGTCTTTGACTATGATCGTGTCCTCCTACATGACAATGTCATTGACTAAATGTATAATAAATAATAAACGAGGTCTATAGAGAATCCCTGAGAAACAGCTATATGAAACGAACACAGAATCACTTATAACACGTGTATCCATGTAAATATTACGCACCTTCGTCGATACAACGTTAGACTGATCTTTCTGATCCATACTAATTTTTTGTCCGCCATTTTACGTGCCTCAGGTCACACTCCCAAACGCTGTTTATGGCTGTTATTGTGATACTGACAGCGAGTTGTGCTTTACACTCGTCCTAAACGTCGTCGGCTGCTTCACTGGAACGCTATTGCACACATACTGATGTTGAATTCAATACAGAAATGGATAATCCTTTATAAAACTCCGTAACGGTCTAGGTAGAGGCAGCTGCTCAACTACTGAGGTAAGTGCCGACGAGTTTGTCGCCGGTAGTGAATGATTAATAACTGTCCTTGTTAGATGTTTCAATGTAGGTACATCATGCAACTTTGGCTTTGACATAACAATTGGCAAGTCTTTTCTACCCGTTTTATCGAGAAATCTACATTGTTCTGATTTCTTTCCTCGGCTTTTCCGTACGTAATAGTCAATTAATTCTAAAAGTGACAGAAACTTTGGCATTTGACTTTTGGACTTCTCGTCGGCGTCCAATGAAAATCGACCATGTTCGTAACATATTCGAATACTAGTAGGTCCTCGTTTTGTTTTTACACTAATTGTATAAAGATACTTAGGGTCTGCACTGTCTCTGACCAGGAACGTTCCGACCGTACACGACTTTAAAATCTGCTTAGCCTCGGAACTACCTATGTCAGGATAATAATAACACCCGGAATAAAGTATGACTTGTGTTCCTATCTGCACGTACAGATCCTTTTCACAATAATATTGGTCAGGATGTCGCCGGCATGAAGGCCACAAAGTCTCCGATACACATTCTGTGCAAAGTTTCACGTCGTCGGCATTTTGATTACCGCTACCTTGGTGTACGTCCTTGCCGTGCCGACGGGCCATACGAATACTCTCTTCACCAGGACCGCCCATATGGTTTTATATCTATTAATTCTATAATGAAACTGTTTTCTTTCGATACTAATCCAACTATGATACTTAAACGCTTACTGTTTAATGATTTAAAATCTCGTTCGTTCATAAGCATTTATCTTTTCTCCATTTTCTTACACTGCTTTGAAGTTGATAAATGATAAATCCCTAGTCACAACTCTTATTTTATAATCCAAAGAACCGCTTTTTACCGAGAATCGCTATGTTTAACCCGAAGAACCTAATACATGTACGCCGTATCGAGAAATACGACCGTAGCGGTTTTCTAGGAATACAATTCGTGTTATGCGGTCACAGTGGTCTAAAAATAGCATATCGGGTTTTCCACGAGGAGATAAAAGTAATGTACACGTTATAGTCTCTCTTTCGGTGTACTAAATAATACCTATAACATGTTTATCGTTGACCTACTTTTCTTAACGGATTGCATTTCTGTTTGAATTACAATAATTCTGATCCCCCCCCCCCCCCGACATAATTAGTTGACTTCGCTAGCGGCATACTATATTAAAATTGCGGGGGCGTAGCGCGTAAATGTAAGAGTAGGCCTACCTTTTAATCCCCTGTCGCGTAGCGGCAGGGGTATCAGAATGGTCTCTGTCCGTCCGTAACATTGCAGTCATGTCCGCTCCATATCTCCTTAACTCTTTAAATGATTTCGATGAAACTCAAGTCAGATGTTCACCTCATCAAGACGATATGCAGAACCCATGAGTCGGTCAAGATCACAAAAGTTTTAGTCTTGAAATTCATGTCCTCTCCATATTTCCTAACCCCTTGAAAGATTTTGATGAAACTCAAGACGATGACCGAAACCCATGATCTGGCCTTATGTTGGGCCAAGGTCGCCACTTAAGGTCAAAGGTTTGAGTCTTGAATTTTCTGTCCGCTCCATGGCTTTGAAGGATTTTGATATGAAACTATGGAAATGTTTATCTCATCAAGTTAATGCGCAGAACCCATGATCTTGCCACGCCGACTCAATGTCAAGGTCACAACTTAAGGTCAAAGAGTTGAATCTCTCCGCTCAAAAAACCTACACATCACTATTTTTTTGACTGCTTGAACAAATCAGTAACTTTATTTGCCTTTACCCCTGAGAGAAAACTACACCCAATAACATTAATTCCTTTACTGTTCCTATTTGCGGCGGGGGATATGTCTGTCTTTTAAACTGCCTTGTTTCATTTAAAAGTTACACACTTTGTAATGTCCTATAATCATATATACATGTAGGCCTACCCTATTCCATCTGATGGGAAAAGAGACAACAACGGGTTTAGTTACATTTCTATTCAATTGAAGACGTGAATCATAGGTCTTACCTAACTAAAATATACAAACATGTAGAAGACTTTCTTCCCTATCAAATATAGCTCTACTGAAAAACAATGATTTGTTTGACTATCCTAGTCAAAATTGACGCAATGGATTTTTTGCAAGAATAGTAACTAGGAATTACTTACTTATTCTTTTATTCTAAGCATCTTTCGTGACCAAGAGTCAACAATAGAGACAATGATGCACCCCTTGAACAAACAAGCTTCTTTTCTTGTGTGTTAAATACGAACTCAATCTCCTACATTCCCTACAAGCCTAATCCTAACCCTAGGTAAGTTAAGAGTTGTGGTTCCAAAAAACAACCCCTGAGAGTTGCTAAGCTGACCCTGAAAATAAGTTATAAAGGATACGTTTTCACACTTCCCTCTAATTAGTACGGAAATGCGTATTACACTATGTGTGCAGCGAACATGGTGACATAACGCGAATTCACTTAAATTCACGTAAAAACACTTACCTAACCGGTACTGCACAATTGTTGCGCAACACCTATTATGTACATCATTTTACATTTCATCAATTACACATAAATATACTGATGAAGAAGGTAGGTTCCGAGGATCATTTCCAATGAAGTCCGTATACACAGAACTGATCATTTGCTGACTCTTATTTCATATACATGTATGGACATTTTACAAATCGTTTTGAAATGGGTGTTTAATAGTGACTAATATTTGTTCGAGGTTTTAAAGCCACTGATTAACTTCCACTCTGTGCAGCTTCAATCGGTACCCTTGAAACCCGTGTACATGAATTCACCCTAACACGATAAACCCCACACATTCATCGAACCATTCATTTTCCAGAAATTCAACAGATCAGTAGAAAACACTGCGGCAACTAGTATGAAGTAAAGGAAAAGAAAGAAGAAAAGGAAGAAACATAACCTTCCTGGTAAACATGAAATAATGGCACATTGTTAACGATGAAAAAAATAGTGCCCTTTTTCAGAAAAGTTAAACAATGTACATGAAACCAAAACTTGTCCTCCGAGGTAATGTGTACTTAAGCTATTTCAATTTCGGAGATTGGTAAAGTTTTTATATATCCGCGTGAAGGTTTTAAAACCTAAACATACGTTTCAGTATGTTTCAATATATAGGCACTGGGCACTGATCGATCATAGTTTCAACATGTTTTTACTTTGCCTGCAAGTCTTAGAAACGAGTGTAGATAGATCTCTAGTGTTGCCCGATAATGCGATACGGTCCAGTTGAATGTTTTATCTAAAACAATATGCATGAGCTTCTTCTTCTCTTGAAAAATGTTACACTCTGTGTTGGAAATACAATAGGGTTATTAGTATAGTAGCGTGATCCAGCATGCCGGATTTGCTCGAGTCGTGCGTCGGATCAAACGAGTGCGTAGCACGAGTTTCATCCGACCCCGGCGAGAGCCAATCCGGCTTATGGATCACATTACTATACTAATAACCCTTTTATTATATACCTTTTGACACTTGTC
>JAUMHA010080861.1:0-11352 GCA_032359765.1 Saxidomus gigantea
TGAATTAAGCGCTAAGTGAACATAATTAAGTGTAAATGATCAGATGTTTAAGTTTCAAACAAATCTGTAACATGGCCAAATTCTGATTATACACCTTTAAGTAAAAATACTGAATAATCATTAGGCGCCTTAGAGCTTAAGAAATGTACACACCAACCTTTATAACTTCTCTTTAATTTGTTAGACCATGCATGGCGAAACGCTTGATAAGATAATTACATGCACAATGTAGTTTCAATTACTAAATCAATTTCATACGACCTTTCGTGTATTCTTCTTCTTTTTCGTTTTCTTCCATTATTGACTGACACATTTGTGTTTGCATATCGTATTTACAGTCTCCCCCTTGCCAGTATCCGTAGAAAAGCGCTACGCAGTCGTATCCAAACAATGACGTACGTATATGTTTTGCCCTGCATTAAATAGCAAAGATTCTGATTAAAATTGAAATGTAATTAGATCCGGCTTATCAAGTTTTCTAGTTTACTCTATTGTGTCGCGTCATTTAGCCAACAAGAAACTTTAACCTCCTGTTATATTTTCATTATTTAACTTTGCTGTATGTCATGTAAAATTATACAAATCATATGTGTGTTTCGACGACCCAATACCATCATCAAGTCACTACGACCGCACCTTTGTATCATGTTTGATATTACATCCGTGGAATTACTTGATAATTTCTAGAAATTATGATAGAATATTATATATTCTACTGAATATAGTAAGTTTTGTATAGAGAAAACATGTTTTATCCGTCCTCTCGAAGTTGTACTTTACTACGACCGAACTTTTGTATTATCCATGGAATTACTGGTGTATTTCTGGAAATTATGATAGAATATTACAAATTTTTCTAAATATAGTAAGTTTTGTATGAAGAAAACATGTTTTATCTATCCTCTCGAAGTTGTATCAGCTGTTGGCCCTGCACGCGCAGGGCGATTATCGCATAATTGCCATTAGAAAATCTGAAAGTGCAAACGTGACGTCATTTTATGTCAAAGAAAACATTGGAGTCGTACGATTTTATATAAAACATACACTTTAACTTGAGAGAGAAAAATATAAGAGAAGAAATGGCTTATCGTTTTACATAATTATGTATTATACACAAAAAAATGGCTGAGCATTGCCTTTGAGAGATAACCGCCCTAAAGCCCTGGGGCAATTATTGCATAACCGGAGCGATACTGCTCAGAAATATATTATTATCATTCATATATATTCTTGTCGGGGTATACGACCTCGTATAGCCTGTTTGATTTGATATAATCCGAGCCGCGATGACATGGGTTTGCGCGGCTATTTAATTTCGCGGAAATGAACTTACCGCGAAAATCGGTAATTAAAACTTTAATTGCGCGAAATCATTTCTTGGTTTACAGTACCTTATTTATGATAGCGTAGATTTATGTGAAAGACAAAAAAAGTAAATGAATTGTTATCAAAATATCGCTGTTATAAAGTATAAATAATTAAAAGACGATACCCATAGGAGCCCCCTATCTCCACCCCCAAATCTTATACATTCGTATGATTCCGTTATACTCTCGTAATCAGGCGATCTTTTTTTTTGTGTCAATATTTCAATCTGTGACGTGCGGTGATTTTTTTTCGACCCGAAAGCAAAGTACAGTATGAAATCTTCCTGTACTGTCGAACCCTTTACAGGGACTTAGACAATTTATGAACGTCATCAGTTCAAGCCAACGTCACTGAGACAGTAATGGTTTGGTCACCATTTTTTGTAGCGTAAAGATTGAGATTTCGGTTCAATTTATAACTTCGGCTAATTGATATGACACAAAATAAGGATAACATAATATGATGTTATTGAAATAGAATTTCACTTTATTTTAGTAAAGACGATTGAAATTATATAAACATGATAGAAAATGGCATTTGTTTTCAGATTTACCTCTGACCTTGTGGTATTTTATTTCGTCATTCCAGACACTGAATGTGTACATGAGTGTACAGCCGTTAGTTGCAGAAAAATATATTATTAATTTGAAGAGTACTGACAAGTGTCCGTGACAGTGTTTTTCACATTCAAAAACGACATTCCATTGGGATGCATTGAAAAGGAACTGGACTGAAATGAGATCTTATGTCCATAACCTGTTTTGTCTGGGAAGAAACGAAGGCGATAGCAGCATTAATGTATAAAATAAATTTTACTGTCTTTGAATATGGATTATTTTTTTAAACGATGTGTACAGTGCATAGAGTCGCCGTTGACGCTGGCACGTCGGCATTTTGTTTTGAGTGTAAACATTTTTACAGAGATTCTCTAGCCAATAACAAAAGGCCAAAACGATAAGGCTTCAAATGGGAGACGGTATATACGGGGTTGCTCATGGTTTATACTGGGGTTCTGGACAATCAGAATCAATCAAAGTTATATGCGGTATTATAATATTCTGTAAGTGCTACTTGAAAGCTATCGTAGAATTAACAACATCTCCATGACCCGGTCACCCTCGACGTGACGGTTTTACAGTAGGATTGTTCTATACAAACAACGAAGAAATTGCAATGTAAAGTTGCTGCTTGATTAACTTCAAATAGCGAAAGAAATATGGAATACCTTATTTAACTTTGACTACAATGTAATAAGATAATGAGCGCCTTAGTGGAATACCGAAAGAAGTAAAAGCTAATCAAGACCGTGCACCGCCCCAGAGCTCAAGACTGCTTTCAGAAGAGCTGACAAACGGAACAGAGGGATCCAATAGAATTAGTCGATTACTTTTTGCATATTTCAAGACATTCAGTTGAAGATTAAGTAATATAACTTTATAACTTATAAAATTTTGCATCGACGAAATACTTACAATTAGAAAAGTTCATGTCGCGACAAGAATGTAAGTTTATCCTTGCAGTATTGTGTACGTTTTACAATGATTCAAGCGAATGATCTACTTTGAACAAGTTTGAACTAGGAGCTTAACCACGGGCATACTAATTTATTTCTTATATGACTTGACATTATATTATACACGGCAGAATAGCATTTAACAATGTGGCTACAGCAATGGATAAATGAACACAAAGTAAATTGAAGATCTGTGACAAAATTATTACTAAAGAAAGCTCAGATAAACAATAAGGAATAAAGGCTGCATTTCTGACAGAATATTTGTAGGTATATTATTAAGTGCTAATCACAAAACATTATCAATTCTGACATATCAATACAAACAAAATGTAGTCGCTCACTCGCGGAGGAACAAAACTGAACTGAACGATTATTCAGGAAATTATAATATCATAGCAATGTCTTTTTGTTTTATTCAAATAGTAGATCTTTATCGTTTTTGGAGACTGAAACATTTTCAGCAAATAAAAAAAGTTTTCTTCAAAAAATTGTTTTCCTGAAGTCACTTACGAAAAGGTCAAAAATAGAGATAGGCCGACATACATAACCCCTTTATAATATTGTGTCCCCATCCTGCTGATAATGATTTGACTGTAAAGTATTGTTAAAAAAAAAAAATGATGGTGATGATGATTTTGTGATGATCTGTTTTTGACACTAAAGTGTTATCCAAAATCTTCGTTTAGCAACTTGATAATCATAATTTTATTTCTTATCTGAGGATGACACTCTTGACACCAATGAATAATGACGATCAGTGGTTTTGAGTAGCTATCTGCTAGTTGCATGTAAGGTCCCTTTAAACGAATATAACATCTTTAATAAAGAACGTGTGTAAGCTTAAACCAATTCTATTGAATGTCAGTGCAACTGTACAGGCGTACGCCTTCCAAATTCCATTTCAAAATTACAGTGTGGTGTCACAGTTTTTATTGCTTTGGTAAAGTAGTATGTACATGATTCTATCAGCAACCGCATCAACAGGTAAGAGACACATGAGCACTTTGGACGTTATTATTAAAAGCACTTATATATTTAACAACTTTAAAAACGCAACCAGGGAATTGAAGGGTATTTTGTCGTCATTGCAAGTGTAATTTGGGAAATACAAGAACACTATGCTTTTTGCCATTCGCTGGTTTTATTCACAAGATCGTTACAAAATTCAAGCATTATCAGATCGAAACATGATTTTATAATGCAAATGTTGTAAAGTATTACCAAGGAAGGTTTTAGCCGGCAGAATCAACCGTTTGGGATAAAAAAAAAACATTTGTTATTATTATAACAGAAGTAATAGAAATATTCGTACATGTTACAGACATAGCACAATACTCTTTTTCAACGATATTTCACTGGTATTGTAAATCCTATTCATAAAATCTTTCTGACAACATATTTATTACCTTGAAACAAAACCTACTAAACTACATTTAAAATTTGCATTTAGGGCAAACAGATCACAGTTCTATCATCAACATACATGTACCAATAAATTCATTACGGTAACCGATAGTATATCCGTACAAGTTGAAAGTGATCACGAGGTTTTAACTTCAAATTCAAAAATAAAAGACACTATGAAAAAATATCTTACCCATTAGAATATGTAACCGGAGAAGAGTTTTCCCACATCAATGCCTTCTTTTTAAACGTATCAGTTCTTCGCATTAACCCTGAAAATGAAAAAAACACTCTCCTTTATATACCCAGATAAAATGAGAATGCCTATCTAGTGCCTCAACAAAAATAATTTTCTTACTATCATGTCGTAATTAATGGTTGTCAATGAATAAAGGCTGTATTCTAGACAGAGTAGTTATAGGTATACCTGTATAACAAGAACTACCTTTAAGAAAGTCGGCGCAATTTTTAGTATATGAAAGTGATTGTTAGCTGGAATTTTATAGTAAAATTATTTTTATTCTGTCGGAAGGCGCCAAACGTCTCCCTCCTTCAATTTTGTTTTCATTATCCACAGTTTCCTTTTTTAAATGTATGTCTATTGTTTACGTTATAATTTTCATCTTGTGTGCTGCTTAG
Source organism: Saxidomus gigantea (assembly GCA_032359765.1). Classification (NCBI taxonomy): domain Eukaryota; kingdom Metazoa; phylum Mollusca; class Bivalvia; order Venerida; family Veneridae; genus Saxidomus; species Saxidomus gigantea. The sequence goes on from JAUMHA010080861.1 coordinate 4,928, forward strand.
CGAAACTAGATTCACACAATCCTTATAAATATTAAATATTTCTTGTATACTGGCACTTCCTGCATTATAGTGCTGTGCATATCATTTTTACTGAGCGAGACACAGCATTTTAGTTAAACCATATATTTCGATCTAACAGTGTCTTGTACTAATTTCTTTCCTATTTAATAACGAACATATGTGTGTATGTCAGTCAATGAAAACAAATCCGTAACCAAAACAATTCATATCAGTACTTACCAATTTGTGTGAAAAAAAAAGAAATCCCTTTCTCTCGCAGAAGATACGCGATAAACTGCATTTCGTACTGTGAATGAACGGAAACTTGTTCTAAATTCGACCGCAAGCAATAATTCGATACATATCTCCCTTCATCAGATATATAATAACATTTTCCAAACGTCTTGGAGCATACTGGAAGAAAAACAAACGAACATCATCTAAAATGTTTACTCAACTTGTTTTTGTATTTCATTTAATATAAGAATGAAAACTTACGAATTCATTCAACATGTAAATGCAGTCTTTTAAAGCTGGGATACTAAGAATCTTAACTCTGGTGTAAGTATACTCAAAAAGAGGTAGTTTAAATATTAGTTTATGTTACTTTAATACAATGAATTAGTTTTCAGTGATGTGTTATACCCCCCAGATACGAAGTACATGTGTTTATATTGGAATCGCGGTTGTTCGTCCTTTTGGCCGTCTGTAAACAAAATATGTCCGGAGTTTTTCTCATCAACCACTAGGACTGGTAAGTACCAAACCTTCTTGTACATATAGCTGGCATGTTGTGCTTAGATAATATTTCATTGAGTTATGGCCCATTGCATTTTCTCATATAGATAGTGTATAATACGATGATTTTTTTGTCGAGCTATTTCTTTGTAGCCTCTGGCCGACAATTTTTGAAAATCCACAAGAGTAATTGATATCAGGCATAGTTATGCATATCATTGGCATGCTGTACTCGGATGATATTTTTCGTGGAATCAATATATGTTTTGCATATTCTCCGACAAACAACTGCAACGGGTTGTCCATAACCCACATCTCGTTTTCTTACTCTTGCACTATGTCAAAGCGGCTAGCAAAAGGATAAAATAACATAAAACTCGATGTTGAGCGCGTTGCCGGCATGTTGTTTTTGGGCTATATTTTGGCTGTAATTTCTTGAAACGTACATGTATAATATATTCTCTGAAAAACACCTACATACATTGGTCTTATTCCTTTACAGTGCCAAATCCTTTTGAATAGGGAAAGAATAACTGTGTCAAGATGGCATCTGGGGGTATTCTCCACCTTTAGTGATAGCTCTTGTTTCATTATTTCCTAAGTTATCATTTCTTCTAAATATAACCTTGAGATACCATGCACTATCATTCAAGCAAACAAAAGTCTACCACCGGCTGTGTTTAAGCAAAGAAAAATGTCCCACAAACGTAAAGTTCATTATCAAACGCAAGCATATATTCAACTATAGACAATATAAAATTAGTGTTGCTTTTTGTAACCTTTTCTTGGCGTTGATATGTCCTCAAGACTCTTCAATGAACGATTAATCTGTGAATATCGCAGACGGAATCCTTCCGTTCTAACAAACATTGTCAATCGATCCTTGTTGGAGTAAAAATATATATGCACGCTATTTCCTGCCTCAAGTGCATCATCCGGGGGCCGATTAGTATTGCAATAGCTATTTTCACGCAGCCCTTCCTGGGAAATTTCAAACGTTGAACGTTTTCGTCCTGAATTTGAGATTTTTAGAATACGATTACTAAAGGTACCTGGTATTGTTTAGAATGTTCCTTACCTAAATTGATAGAAACATATATTGCGATTGCAGAATCCCTTTCTTTATAGATAATATGTCAATATTTTACCTTGAAAAAAGTAGGTATATAAAACAGGAAAGCTAAGGTACATCAGTTACTGAATCAGAATGACAAGTACGGAGGCAATATTGTAAACGGAGTAGTGACATGTTTGCGAGTACCGTCGGCTGCATTTTTAATACTGTTTTTATGCAATGCTATTAATTGATTTATAATTATGTTCTAATAGTGCATGAGAAAACCAAATTGTAGACTGCAAAGAGATGATGGACTCCGTACTCATATATACAATTGTGCAATTTAGAAAATATTTGAACACATCAAAGATACCTGGAGAAAAAATCTTCCCTTTTTCATTTCCAAGATGAGGCGTATTTTTGTTTCGTAAAATACTTTAATAAAATATTTTTATATAAACTTCACACATACACATACCACCTAAATAAATAGCTGTTCTTGCCTGTATTTCATTCGGGTATTAAATGTGAAGTACTTTATTATTGCAGTAACTGTAGTGTTAGCTCCTATTTACCTAAACATTTCAATCATCTATCATTTTTCGTAAAATTATACGTGCGAATTACGGATATCTTAAACATGTACATTTTAAAACCGCGGGAAATGTAAATAAGTCTTGCTTACCACGAGGGCACACGACGTAGAAATCTATGAAGTGTAGCTTAATTGAATGGTGTTTATCAGTAGGATCTATCTGCCACATTTCTTTCACATTTTGAAATGGGAGGTTCAATACCGACATTGAACTTAAAATCATTTCCGATTGTCTGCATTGTTCGTTCCTTCCTTTACTCCAAGGAATACTCGAATCAATTGAGAGGCAAGCAGGGATTTCTTTATTGAAAAAAATAAATGATTAAATTGGTATAAAATAACACATGCGAACAAAGTAACAAATAAACGTTGAGGTGGTTACGTATTATTCTGCTTAGTTACATGTAGTATCTCATAAAGCTATAAAATATTCTTACAAGTATCTAAATCACTTGATGGCAGTGAAATTAGTGGCCTCTCAAGGCTGGACAGACCTGTGTATATCATATAGTAAGTGGACAAACGCTCGGCTTATACGTTCTATGTTAAAAATCACCAACATGAATTTACGTCAACTTATCTCAAATATTTATGCTCAGTTTGAAGACGGATCTCAACTGTTTAGTAATACATGTTTCAAGGCACACGATGAGATACTTGGCGGGAGCTAGATTATAATAATGTTATATGGGGGTTATATTACCCGTCTAGATTTATATGATCAGAGCTGTTACAGCCCAGTAAACCTTGATGTATAAACTTAGGAGTACGTTTTTGAGGGGGGTAAATAATGACCGTATACACAGTAAATCATGGATCATGCAACATATTTAATTACTTAAAAAAAAAAAGTATTTCGCACAGTGGAAACTTTAAATCTTTATCATATATGTTTGCTTTGTAAAAACTAATGTTGCTAGTAGGGATATTATTTATAGATTTATAGAAAGACAATGTGTGCAATCCTTGACAGCCAAGTAAGATACATTTTATTTATATCATGTACTATTTTTTATTTACAAAATAATTGAAAAATCTAACTATTTTCATAGTCAATATAAAAACAAGCAATGTTTTTTCTGCATTGTTTTATTCAAACTATTTCCACCATAATTATAATTTTTTTTCACACTGCTCTGGAATTTTAATCTAATTAGGGCGCTGTCACCTAGGTAATTAATAAGATCTTTGTGTGGGGTCCGTACAGCAAGGTTTACCGGATAGGAGTATACACTTCAGGAATATCGTACATTCGACCAGAGAAGTTAAATGCAAGTTTGATAAGTAGCCCAATATGCGAGTTTTGGAACACCACGTGGGTGCTCCAATATACAAATGTATTGATATCGGCGCCCCCAGTTGAAAGTTATTGACTGGGCCGTGGTGAATTTTTTTTCTCTATTAATTTAGTTACTATTTATAGTAAGGTATGCAATAAGGGGATATATTACCCGCCTTGACATAATATCATCCTCGCCTAACAGCTCGGATCATATAAATCTAGACGGGTAATATAATCCACAAATAACATTATCATAATCTAGCTCCCGCCAAGTACCTCATCGTGCGATTTGAAACATGTTAACAGTTGAGATCGGTCTTCAAACTGAGCATAAATAAAAAAAGAGAGAGGAAGACTGGAGTGTGTAATCGGCTGCCATATTTGATTATTTGATTTGGTTTTCAATCACATCTTGAGACTATTTACAATGGATTCTTGCTTGGATCGTAGTAACAGATTGCTTGCACAAGCACTACTTAGCAATCAAATAATTAAATATGGCTGCCGATTACACACTCCAGTCTTCCTCTCTTTTTGTTTTCTTCGAACAGATTTCTGACTATTTACGGCAAAATTGCGAATAAAAGACGAAAATTACAGAAGATAGGCCGACTGTAGTTTACATTTCACGACTTAAACGTAATTCGACAATGATAGACATGTCTTCTTCAATCACATCTTAGGACTATTTACAATGGATTCTGGTTTTGCCTGTAAAAGCTACACGAAATAATCAAGTGTGTCAGCGCGTACTCTAAAAAGCGCTACCGTAGTGTACATATTTGCAAGTGCATAGCAAGTAGAACTTGTTGTGAGACAACTGATGCTAACTTGAGTCCTTCCATGCATCCGTTGATGACAAAAATATCTACAATATTTTTTCTACGGGTGCATACGTTGATTTTATACGTGTCTGATCAACATCCATTTTCAGATTGGTATGAAATAAAAAGTCATTTTAACGGCCGTTCTGAGCCAAAAGAGATATTGGCGCACCTACTCGGATTATAATGTCCCTTGGGTTAAAGCCTTCGGGCCAATATCTGCATTAGGTGCGCCAATATCCTTTTTAGGCACACAGCGGCCGTCTAATAACTTCTCTATATACCACATAAAAAACAAATAACAAGTATGTAACCCTCCCTTTCTAAAATTTTGAAGGGTTCAGTTCATTTTTTATTCATTTAGCGGCTAAACGTAAGCAGACCTTCAAATATCCTTATGATACCTCAATGTCACTTCATGACGTCACTTAATAACGTCATCAATCAGCTCGTACTAATACATTGACCTATTGTACGCGAACACTCTCACGTTTAGCGTGGGGTACAATGACGGGTATATCAAGTGTATATTACTGACTTGCCCGTTAATATCAATTTCTATTTATGAATGATTGGCCAATCAAACGGCTGGAAATTTCTAGGCTCACCCGATAAATTCCCCCGCCTTGCCAGATAAACTTTCTCCATCCACGCTACCAACCTATTATTCTCTATCTCTTGCGCTGTTGAGATCACGTGACCAGGGTAGAATCACACGCGATGTAAACAAAAGTAACGGTACCCTATATTGAAGAGATATCTTAAAGATCTTTTCTGAAATGTGCGTTGGTATATGCCGAGCGTTGATCCACTCTAAGGACAGCACAGTTAAGAACCAAAATTAACAAGAGCTGTCTCATGACAGCACGCGCGACTATAAGAGGGCTTGTCAGTTAAATAGAATTTTTGTCTGAGACTAAATGTATTGTGTTATTGTGTAAGAATTAAGGCGAAACTTATAAAACAAGAGCCGTTTGTAAAACACGCATTTTTAGTAGTGACCTTGACCTATTTTATTTTTTTTTGCGTAAAACAATTTTGTAATCACAACAAAAACAGTAACAGTAACAGTGACCTTGTCTCCCCCCCGCCCCCCCCCCCACCCCCACCACCGAAAAAAAATATTGCTTAAAAAAATATTAAAAATCTTCCTCACCGTGCAAGCTACCTACACACCAAGTTTCATTGCAATTGGTCACTCCTAACTCATGTTATTAAGCGAAAACATTTTTCTATTTTTAGTAACAGTGACCTTGACCTTGACCCTAGTGACCTTAAATGCCACCCGAGCTTCCTCTCCCCGCAAACTACCTACAAACCAAATTTCATTGCAATTGGCACTCCAAACTTAAGTTATTGAGCGGAAACCATTCTACAATTCCGGGTCACTGTGACCTTGACCTTTGACCTTTGAATCTCAAAACTGTTAGGGGCTCTACCGGTTATGACCAACCTCCACATCAAGTTTCAAGATGTTAGGCCCAAGCGTTCTGGAGTTATCGTTCGGAAGCTGTTTTACAATTACGGGTCACCGTGACCTTGAAGTTTGACTTACTGACCTCAAAACCAAAAGGGGTCATCTGCTGGTCATGACAAATCTCCACCTTAAGTTTGAAGATGCTAGGTCGAAACATTTTTAAGTTATCATCCGGAAACCGTTTTACTATTCCGGGTCACTGTGACATTGACCTTTGACATACTGACCTAAAAACAATGGGGTCCTCTGCTGGTTATGTCCTCACATCAAGTTTCAGGATCCTAGGCCAAAGCGTTCTTGAGTTATCATCCGAAAACCAGTTGGTAGACGGACGGACGGATGGACGGACATCATTACATAACCTAAGTACAAGACTGGGCATAACTTTAATGTGACCTTGACTTACAACAAGTATACCAAGTTTAAAGTAAATATGTTTAATGGTATAGCAG